>MVAI01000291.1:0-18367 GCA_014825565.1 Phaffia tasmanica | reverse complement strand
TTTTCTTTCTTTTTTTTTTTTGGAGGGACAAGTCTGTTTCTCAAGATGAATTCTTCTTTTTATATGTATATAGAAAGAAAGACGTCGGGAGAGGCGTCGAGTAAATAAACCGAACAGAATCCAAAAGACGGAAAAGGACGGAAGAGAAGAGTAAAACAGAGAAGGTTGGCAGAAGGACGATCGAAAGAAAGGACAAGAGGTTGATAGGAGAAAAAGAGAAGAAAGAAAAGGAAGAAGAAAAAAAGGCAAAAGCAGAAGCAAAGAGAAGGAAGAGGAAGAATGCCCAGACAAGAAATTGAGAAACATAAATGTCAGATATGAAGAAGGAACGATAAAATAATAGAATATGAAAAGAGAATCAAAGCACAGAGACGGCCAAATACGGACAAGAAACAAGAGTTGTGAGAAAAGGTTGAAAAGGCGCGATAAGAATTAATCAGAGAACATGAACAGGATAAAACTAGAATAAAAGATCGATAAAGGAAAGAGATTTTTTAATCGGAATCTTCCTCGTCCATCCCTGCTTTAAGCCTAGAAGAAATGCCCCGTATATCCATTGATCAGCCAAAGGAAATTCTACGACAGAAGTTAAAAGACGAGAATAAAGAAACAAGAGACGAACATTTCCAAAAGCTCGTGACATTCGGATAGATGAGCTACCAAGATTGCTTGACCTTCCGGGATAGATCTGTTGTGTCCGGCATACAGAAAAGAATAACATCAGAAGAAGATCCTTGCGACAATTTTTTTTATTGAGAGCAGAAAAAAAAACACTAAGAGACCCACCCATCTTGAGCCATAAACTTTCCATCCTTCCTCATTGAGTCCAACTGATGCAGTGCCAGATGATACTGAAGTTCCGGTATATCGAACGAACAAGATGATTGTTATTATTTTTCGTGACAAGAATGAGCTTCAGGACGATCTTCCTAGACTAGATGTCAAGTGAGATAAAAGATACGGAAACCAAAAACTCACCGGATAAAGATCTCTTGCCGAGAAGGGGCCTCCGTACTTGAGTACTTCGTTCAAACATTTCTTGATCGTTGACAATTTGTTTGCCTGTAAGTTCCATCCGGGCAAGGGCGCTGTGAGCAAACAGTCCAACACAAGAAGAAAAATAGAGACAGACGCACTATAGGCATGAGCTCTTCCGAAATGGGTTCAGATGAAGACATGAGTTTGTAGATCAATCCGTGACATCTCCTCAATAAATACAGCAGCCCCTATAACGTTGGACAAAAGACCCACAGAGAACCGTTGAGAGTCAATAGGAGCCTCGATCATAGTCTCATATGAGAAACAAAACTTACATATTGACCCTCGGGTGGGGTCTCTCCCTCAGCATCGACAAACTTTCCATCCACTCGCATCGAGTCGATCTCCTGAAGAGCCATTGAGTAACTAAGGAATTAAAAAAGAAAAAAATTTAAAAAAGGAAAGGAATTCTCATAGATGAGTTGGCTCGTATGCATATGAGCAGGACGGTTTGGCAAAGAGACGTGAACGATCGCTTACTTGTATAAGTCTGTCTCTCGGAGAGTCCATCGATGAGTGAGTTGTAATCTTTCGAGTTTTGCTCTAAGCTCGCTCAATCGGTCGAAAATCTATCCTCCCAACAATCATGCCCAAGAAAAACAGACACGTATGAGCAATCGGCTGTGGCCAACGGACTGTATCTCGAACCTGACGCATAACTTTACGTACCGGCTTCAACGGAGTCGGAACCTCATCCTCATGCAATGCGCGTAGGTCCTGAGCAATCTCGAAACACTCTTCCAACAGTCCCGATAGAATCCTGTTTGATTGGATATTGAGACGTCGGATTCAAGGAAAGGAAGCAGGCAGGTGAGCTTAGTAGCGGCCAACCGATATACGAAAACGGAAGGGAATAAACGCACGCTTGACCGGTGGGCACAGAAGATCCTCCTGGTCCCAAAAACTTTCCATCTACTCGTTTACTGAAATAATATGAAGAAGATGGTGCGAGATCCCGATCGAGCGTGTCAGGAAACCCATTTGACATAACAAAGAATCAAGATTCATAGGACAGAGAGAGATTCACCTGTCAATCTTTCTCAACTCCTCTAATAATGACTTGACTTCCTGTTTCGGTGGTTTTTCCAATGCGGCAAGGCTGGAGAGCTGCCTCCTCATCTGAACGATTCGCTGATGTATCGGCACGAGTTCAACCGAGAGAACCGAAAGTGACTTGAACAAGTTATTCAGCAGTCGTTCTAAAGAGCGCGCGAGTGTTGATTTGATTTGATTTTAAAATGAGACAGGTGTGATTTACGCGAGGGAAGAAGTGAGAAACAAATGATGACCACCGAGGGTATGTTTCGTGTCAAAGGAATGACAAATTCGTATGAGCTCTCTGGACCCAGTTGTATGAACAATACCACTTGTGAACGAGAAAAGAAGGATTTGATCCAGAGTCACGAACCAGAGTCTTCCCACTTCCGTGTCAAGAGTTTCTCCATCGCCCCGGGTAATTGCTTGTTCTCGGTCTCGGTCTGTATGACGTCTTTAAGTTGTTCTAGACGTGTCCTAAATGGTTGAAGATCCGTCTCGGTGTAGACTCCAGATTCGTTCATGTGTTGTAACAATTGCTTTGGCATGCCAATCGATCAAAGTAGAAGAGAAGGAGTCAGGCCCGCTTGTTGCTGATATCTGAAGATAAAAGCAAGATTAAGTAGGAAAGAAACAAAAAGAAAAGACATACACGCATGCTAGCCAATTGACAAAAACCAGCGACGGATGTACGAGATTTGCCGATCTAGACAAAGAAACGGAACAAGGATCAGATCTCGAGAATGTCTTGGTGGGATTTGAAGAATGGTGCATAGATATAAAAAAAGAAGAACGAATGGACAGCCAGTGGTGTGGAAGCGCCAGAATACTTTAGATGAAGAAATCTGGCGACACAGTGGTATCCTGATCGTTTGCCAAATGCTTTGGTTTTTTTTTTTGATGAAGAACAAAAGTAGGAGAAACTTGAAGAAACAATAAAAGGAGTCTCACCGTCAAAAAGAACAAAGACACAAGCGAGAAAACATCCGAGAGGGTTTGATCGACTCTATTCGGTTGAGTGACCTCGACCTCTGTGGACGATGGTGCGTTTGTCTGACCTTCTGTGGAGTTTTCGTCCCGGACGTCATTTAACTTGGTCACTGTTGATATGGAAGCGGGAACAGGCTTGTCCGTGGTCAGAATAGTGTTCTGTATGAGGAAAAATCAAGGTGCAAAGAAGGAGAACAGACCTTGCTTTAGGACGGCGTGATAGATCGATTCGACATCTATGTGACAAGTATTGCCAACCGCCCGAATGCCAAGAACACGATTTTGTATGTGTGAGTGTGTGTATGTATCAAATTAAGTTGAGCAGGAAGCCAAGTGCCGACAGTCCTAGACCTATAGAGAGAAAAGAAGAAAGAGACGAACCTTGAGGTCTGATGTATTCTGTCGCACTGGCTTTCTTCAGAGCTTGAAGTCTAGATTGTCAAGTTGTGGTACGAGTCCCAGAAACGGGTGGTCAATATTGATCCGATAGAGAGGATGTTTAAGTGGAGAACATACCTTGTTCGGATGCTATCGGAGAAAAGACAATCGAGTAAGAGAAACACCGTATTTGGAAGAGATAGAGGAAAGATAAATGAAAGTATAAGGCAGAAAGAAAGAAGACAAAGAAACACGACGAGTCATCAAGTTCAGTTAAAGACGAAGGAAGAATTGGAAATCAACGTGGCAAAGTGAACAGACTTGATGAGAGATTCGAGGATCGCGAGTTCTTCCTGGGGTACCATGACTGCTTGATGTCTTTTAGTCTGTCTATCTGTGGGTGTACGTGTCTGAATGCGAGTGTGGGTGTGTGGGTGTGTGGGTGTGTGTGTGCAAACGAAAGAACGTCGAGGCTCGTTGGGATGATGGCAGTCGAATGGAAAGAGATGGCGGCAGAACTCTGGGGCTGAAGCGGCCAGGCGGGGCTAGGGGGGAGGGAGAGGTTTGATTACGTAAGTGAATGTGGTTACGGGCGTGGTTACAAGATTAGATAGATTAGATAACCAGCCAAACACTTGGCTGCCCAGCTCAAGGAGGAGGAGGAGGATGGCGACGATGATGAGTAGCTTGGGCAGCATAGGCAGCATGAGCAACGACAACACCTTCCAGGGGTCATAGGAATACATGGGCAGGATCAACTGTGAGTAAGGATCAAGAGGGTCTACCTACTGCCTGTGTTGTCTCCAAAGAACGAACACTCAATCTATAGGGTCTAGCTCATACAACCCAGCAAGACTTGAAGTCTACCTAGGTATCAGACGATGGCTGGCCGTAGTTCTTTGTATCTCGTATGAGGACATAGGTACTGCTCAGCATGTACTTCTTGGCATGCGCACACGCACACACACGCACGCCATACATGCTTGATCTATATCACGGGTACCCAGTCAGACAGCTGCCCGGTATGCTCATGGGTATGGCTCTACGGCTCTATAGCTGGCATAACCCTAACAACTCGACTGGTACGCTCTTCACACTCACATTAATCCCAACAGTCACACACACACGCTCATAATCATCAGTGGTAGCAACAGCATACACCCATAGAACAATCGTTTGGATCAACTTTATCATGAGTAATCGTACGCATATGGACACTGACTGTATGCTGATATATACAGGCTAACTTGTTTGTGCATTCTTTTCTTCTTTCTTCCCAGCATCGGCACCTCCACCGGCTTATTCTATCCAGAGGCCTATCCAAGCATTGGCTAGAACCAGAAATGGATCCGTTAGAGTAAATACAGTCTTTGTCTTTCTGATCGATCTTTGTTCTTTCTCTTCATCTTCCTTGATGGGGAATTATTCAGTAGCTTATCCCTGTCTGTCTGTCTGTCTGTCCGTCCGTCCGTCTGGCACCCTCGTCGCTTTTCATCATATGTCTTCCGGAATGTCTGTCCACAAACACAGATCGCTGTGATCATGATCACAATCGCGGGAGCCATTTGGTCGATCATTGCGGCCATCAAATCATTCAAGTACTTGTCATACTCCACTGAGACCTCGAGGATGAAGATCACAGATATCATCAGTGCCGTTGTCTATCTGATCATTGGATCCATCGAGATTTTCGGTTTAGCCGCTTGCGTGAAGGTTCGCTATTCCCTCTATCTCGGTTCCTTCTCTCTTCCGTCTTTTCGTTTCAATCAGTTCACTTTGCTTTCAACAGCAATCCAGAAGAGCCGTCAAGATGTACTCGGTAGGATCCTCCGTGGTGATCATATTGGTGGCCATCGCTGGAATCATCAGCATCATCGCCGACATTGCCTTCAAGGTTTGTCTGTCTGCATCGTTTCTTGTCAAAAAGTAGTTTACCCATGTTCTGAACACGTCGTTTATCTCCTCTTCATTCAACTCTGGAACATCACAGAGTGACTTGAAATCAGCCTGTATCACGACCGTCACCACCACAGGAACTTCCTCCGGCAGGTGGGGATCCAGTTCGACCGTGCTTAGCTCGGATGATGCCGAGGATTATTGTGCGAGTAAATGGAGCAAGGTTGTTTGGTCAGATGTCATCTGGTTATGCGCTTCTACCATCATCGCCGTTAGTCGTCTTTCTGTCGTTTCCTTTATACGTTATTTTTGCCATTGACGCTTCTGCCTACATTCGCACGTTCAAAGGCCGTCGTCGCAACGTTTGCATTTGGCTATGCTCGACAACTCGCTCTTCCAACTGTGTTTGTCCACACAAGCGAGGCTCACGAAAATGATCCTTCGATGGGAGTCCCTCTGACCGCTTACCAAGGCCAAGTCCCAGAATATACTCCTCCTACCGCACCTCCTTACCGTTCGTTCTCGTTCCTGTTCTCTTTCTCTTTCTGTTTATTTATTTATTTTTCCTCGCGTGTCGACCATTTTTGTCTGATCATAATCTTTCTTTCCTTTCCTTTCCTTTCCTTCCCTATTTGGATCGACCCCTTTGCTTACACAGCTGGACCACCCGTCTCGGGACCATCACAAGGCTCAGACTCCAAGCAGTCTTTCGTGGCGCCTTCTGCAGAGGACGAGGCATGGAACCAATCACTCGCCGAATCCGAACGAAGAGAATGGGAACAACATCGAGAGAATGAAGAGGCCGAACGCGCTTATATGGCCGCCCACGGAGGCGGTGTACACAGAAACGAGGAAGAGGACGAGGCATGGGAGAGATCCAGAAGGCAGGCTGGGTTCGGTGCGAATGGAAGAAACACCAGGACAAATGAAGATCAAGGAGGGATCGTCTGAAGGAATCACCGGACCTGGTCTCAATGCGCCTTTTCAATCTTGACATTTTTTTTCCTCTTCTTCTTCTCTCTGTCCTTTCAATTTTCTTTTAGTAGTCCTATCGTTCTGTCAACGTTTGCGTCGTTCTAATCTCTCATTGGACTTTTCACCTCACTTTTCTTGTCCTTGTCTGTGCTTATTTTTTTCTTTCTTCTTTTGACAATGTGCTCGTCCTTACAAACCACTCTATTTCCTATCTGACTTTTTGAAGTCTACTCCTATAACCCTGACGTTTTCCTTTTTCCTTTTTCCTTTTTCGTCCTGTCTCGCTTTGGTCATCACATCGGTGTAATTGAGCTCGATATATGTGTGCTCTGTCCTTCTCGCGTCTCAAGTTATTTCTCAGCATCGTCAGCTCCTTTATCGTCTTTCTTCTTCTTCTTTTTTTAATCTATAGATAGAATCCAACAGATCAATCAAAGATCACTTAAATCCTCACCCACCCCTACCCTCAAACGCCCAAAATCAGAGTTATTTTTCGAGTGGATCAGAGAAAGAAGAAGAAGGAGAACAACAACAACAACAGCACATAGATCAGAATGCCGTACCAAGGACTAAGATCAACACTCGAAAGGATCCAGCCGAGCCCTGTCGAGTAATTCTACATAATGGTCTTCGACCGTGTTGAACGTCTCCCTGAGTTTTTCTATGCGTTCTGATTGCTCAACTTGACTCAGTTGATCCTGTGTTCGAACCGGCCCCAGTTTCAGCAGATGATAAAGAGGAAAAGAAAAAGGATGAGCAAAAATGATCTTGTCAGATCACGACAAGAAGGAGACATGACAGGAGGAAGGAATTAGCCAATGAGAGAGAAAAAAAAGACAAACATAATTGAATCGGTACAGTCGTTCTTTGACCAACAACCTGTATGCTTTGTTGGCCATCTTATCTTTTGGATCAAGTACATGGAGGAGAAGCATCTCGTAAAGCCTCTGGAATTGACGCTATCAGAGGTTAAAGAGGTGATGAAAGGTGTGATGGCCAGGTGGAATAACGGCTCAACTTGATTCTCAAAGAGGTAACATCAGAAAACAGACGGAAGAGCTCTCAAACTTACTTTGGCCAACTTGAGTTCCTTCCTCTTCGCTTCCAGCCAAGCTCTATCCACACCGGTCTGTTGATTCACGTTGAGCTTTCCGTTGAAGTCTCCTTTTTTGACTAGTCGCTCGAGCATTCTTAAATCGCAAATATCCCGTAGATCATCGACGATCTCAGAAGGATCTTCAATCGTTAATTCTGCTATCGAAGGAACCGTAAGGGTATATGCATAGACAGCCGAGTAGAGCGCAGCTTTTGTTTTGTTTTGTACAAAAAAAATATTCAAAGTAGAAGAGTATTTCCAGTAAAGTAAAGTAAAAAAATCGAGATGAGAAAGCGACCCAATTTGACGACAGAGAATGAGCCTTCTGAAGAAAAGCACTTACAGCCGTGTCCTCTGGGGTGGTTTTCAGCAATTAAGATATCGATCGAATCGAACGTTAACCCAACCGCAACAAACGACGCTTCAAATGTGAGGAAATGTATACGAACTGTCCGTGATAAGCAGGCAGGACAATGAATTGGCTATCCAGTCAAATACCACGAAGAGCTTGATCAGAGTCTTGGGGCATGAATACAAAGTCTAAACTGCTGAGAACATACCTGAGTCGAAGTCTGATCATATCTGGATAATGAAAGAACGGATAGAGACTTGTGTATCCAACGAAATGATAAGTCCATGTTTCGTCCTTCTCCGCTTTGTCTACGGTATCCGTTTTTGACGTATCTGAGGATGCAAGCCCAGCCGTCTTTTTGGATGCCATCGGTGTTGGGCGCCGCCTCTTTTCATACCTTTCAACGGGGGGTCAGATAGTATGAGATTCCGCTCAAGTACAATACAGCACGGACACTTGAAAATGGACATACGAGATAATAAACTCCCACCGATCGTCGTTCTCCTAAATGATCATTAGGGAGTGCGGTTATTTTACACGACCTAGAAGGACTCTATGGAAAGAAATGGGCATACCTCAACGTACTGGCCACCTTCTATGAAAAAGGGAACAAGAATCTGCATTCTCCGGTGGTATTTCTTGAACTCTTGATCACCTAGACTTGTCTGAGATCCCAACGATCGAACAAAAGGATTCATGAGTTCCCGCAGTTCTTTGTCTGAGGAGCAAATGACATTGCACAAGAGATACGCACCTTCCAAAGCTCATAGACCACGACTTCTGAATCAATCTCTCCCTGGTCGGTAGCTCCATCCTCCTCATCGGGATCTATGAATTTTCGTTTCTTTCCTTTTTCCGTTTTCCTTCTTTCCAATGCTTCTCCTGTGGGCCTTGCATATTCTCCGATCTTTGTCCCGAACGGCTTGAAGGAAAGCGCGTCCGCTTTCAGACGCGCATTAAACTCGTCCGATGAGGTCGTATGATCTAAGGGAAGAGAAGCCATCCTTCATCAGATATTGACGAGCTTTGACACTTTGACAGATTCTGTACGGTGTTTGATCAAAGGAGCTTAGGAACGACGTCTGCTCACCAGGAGCAAGGAAATCAGCTAGCTTGAGAGAAATGTCATCCGCCGGGGTAGCGCTCGAGCCAATCTTTGAATCGTATGTCACCGAAAGATATTGATGAAGGCTTCCCGAAGTGAGGTTTAGCTAGTTACGATGCAGAAAAGAAAAGAAAAGAAAAAACGAGTAAAAGCCAAGCTCGCTCAGTTTGTTGTTTATGGATGATGCCAAACAGAACGCGTCCGGAACGATCGAGTTGGGTATAGTGTTACGAACCTGAACCTTCAGGTTTTTATACCCAAAGATCTTTTGGTCGTCCCCAAAGATGGAATAGGTAAACGTCGGATGATACGGTTGAATGAGAGCCTGTTCAAACTTTGATGAACTGTACAAAGCTTCAGCATCAGACTCGTCTCGTCCTGTGTTTGAGCCCTCCCCGGATAGAAGCAAGAGAATCACGGTCAGTTTTAAATGCATCTTGACTGATAAAGGGCCAAACTGGAAAGAAAAAAGTCATAGCGCACGCTGGACAAGAGATATCGCGTCGTTGGAGTCACAGATCCAGGCCATAGAGGAGAAAAGACAGGGTGTGTCGGGTCGAATGAAGAAGTGATGGGTAGAAAGAAGGATGGAGGATGATCAGAAAATGTTTAATGACGCTCTCCCTCTACACACGCGTCCTTTCCTACTCACCGTCCGAGGTATCAGCAAGAGAGTCATCATGCCCAATCTTACACCTATAGAACCTATCACTCAGGTTAGACACGATTCAATGTGGGATGCGAGAACTCATTTACGAATATGGTTCCCTGATCTGATTCCTCATCTGCTCATTAAAAGATCTCTCACAGGGTCACTCGAATACTAGGACAGAATCCCGGTCGCTTTACCCTACAAGGTTGGAATTATACCCAAAATCTCGCCTTCGTGAAACCTTGTGCTTACAAAAGGAAGACTACGCTCAATGTGTTTCTCGTATAGGTACAAACACCTATCTTGTAGGTAGCTCATCGCCATATATCTTGGTCGATACAGGAGAGGGCAAGCCAGCCTACCTGCCTCTTTTGGCATCCTCTTTAGGCCCAGAAGGCTTGATCTCTGATATCATCGTGAGCTGTACATCTCAACGTTTCAGCTGATAAGCGATTGGGCTCAACAATCTCGCTCTTTAAAAAAAAATAAAAAATAAAAATGTCGTACATAGATCACACATTTACATAAAGATCACTGGGGTGGACTCGCCAGTGTGCTTGGTCTTCTTGCAAAACAAGGCAAGCCTAGACCAAAGATCTGGAAGTGGGAGAATCCAGAGACCGATACGGCTATCATAAAGTCCATACCCGAGGGCTCTTATGAACCAGGGAAGGGGTCAGAGGTGTTGCATTTTCTAACGAACAACCAGGTAACGCCGCTCTTCGATCTCATATGTGGCAACCTCCATAGCTGAGAGAACATCATTTTCTGGATGACCAGATATTCACTTTGAACGAAACCACACTCAAAGTGATTCACACCCCTGGGCATACAGGTGACTTTATGATTCTCCGTCTGCTTCTATGATGCCGGCCACTGACAAAAAGAAGAAGAAAACTTGTACAACTTGCGCCTCTCAGAAGACTCGATTTGTCTTCAAATGGACGATCGATCAATCTTCACGGCAGATAGCGTACTCGGTGAAAGTACCGCCGTGTTTGGTCATCTACGACCCTACCTCAACTCTCTTCGACAACTGTCTTCTTTGAGCCCTACATCTCTCTATCCAGGACATGGGATCGTCATTCCCGACGGCCTCAAGACGCTAGAGGATTATATCATTCATCGTCAGAACAGGGAGGATCAGATCATCAGCCTTCTCGGACGACCGCCGTCAGAGTCCGAACTAGAGACTAGTCTTCCAGGAGCTTGGGAGAGTAAGAGTAAGAAAACGACTAGGGAAGGGTGGTCTGTAGAGGATCTGGTTTTGAAGATGTACGCAAACGTAGGATTCGTTCTTCAGAACGCAGCAGCCAGAGGCGGTCAGTCCAGCTTCTTTCCATCACGTTTCGTCCTGGATCTTATCTGATGAGTCTTTCGTTTCTCCCTCCCACCAACCACGACGACAGTGGTACTTCATCTTGAGAAACTACTGGACGAAGGAAAAGTCAAGAAGCATGACCGGGCTGAGAACGAGGAAGAATGGGTCTTAGTCCGCTGAACTACGCGCGCGTGTAGCGCTGTCTTCCTTCTCCTCTTTCTCCTCTTTCTCCTCTTTCTCCTCTTGAACTCTGAGAGTTCCTCGCCCAGGGTCTATCTTCGTATGCTTTGTGATCCTGTTCCTACTCTTCCTACTGTATAGTTCATCTTGAATTGTGTTTGTCTCATCTTGTCTTGTAAACGTAATCTCATACGGCATTTCTCTCGTTCTGTTATATGCTCTTCCCACTTGCAATAGTCGTTCCGTCGTCAAATGTACATTACGAAAACCCGTTTGCCCTCAAGAACACTCATTCGCTAATCAAGGAGAGGAAGAAAAAAAGAAAAAGAAAGAAAAAGAGAAGAAAATGTTCCCACCAAACAGAGAAGGAATGAGAGAAAGAGATTACTTTATAACAGGGATAAGAGTATCTCAAAACCAACGGGAACAAACCGACACACCCTGATCTTCCACGGAGGATCAGATGGAACTCATCTTTCTCAAGTCGTGAAACCCATCGACCGAAACTTTAATGTCTATACATATATAGTTAAATCGTCCGACGACTATAAGTGATGAAAGAACAAAAGTAGAAGATGGACTAATAAAACAGGAGTGCAAAAAATCCCTAGACTGGGTGGATATAGAGTAGGGAATTTTCATATTTTTGTATGTTTATAACGCCTGTAGAGCAAGAATACGATACATCTTTTATGAAGAGAAAAGAGCGGAGTTTTGGTTGAACAGAAATGTCAAAAAGACGAGGACAAGGACAAGAAATGGGATGATGGATGATGTTGCGTAGACATAATCTAAGGTATTTGGGAATCAAAAGTTGGAAACAAACAGACCAGGACAGTGGCATCAGAAAAAGATATGAGTACAGGCAAGATAGAGTAGGGGTAGTTCTTAGTGTTAAGAAAGGAGAAGAGGGGGAGGGGGGTCGTCAAGATAAAAAGATAACCAGGAAATCATAAAAAACCATCAAAACAAAGCAGCAAAGGTGGGGAGGGGGGCAAAGAAGGAACGCGAAAAAAGAAAGAAGAAAGAGACGAAGGTCAATCCTGGCATGTAGAAGAGAGGAGAACAGTCTATCGAGCCGAAGCCGTGCTCGACCGAGTACTTCTCCTGACTGGCCGGGCAGGTTGCATAGCCGGGGCCGTCACAGGCGCAGGGGTCGTCGGTGTTTCAATTGCAGTTGTACCCACAACATCAGAAACAGTTGCAGGAGCAAGTGTAGATGTAGATCCAGGAATGGGCGTGGTCGAATTAGACGTGGTAGCGACAACGGCAGCCGCCCTCCGCTTTGGGAGTGAACTATTCGTCTGTTCAACCAAACCCGTCCCATTAGATCTCCCAACTTTCTTCACACCACCCGCCGGCGCCGAAGTGGCCGTCAGAGTTTTCGAAGGCGCCTTTGACACAGGAGGATGAATGGTAGAAACCCCGACCGCCTCTTTACAGATCGTTCTGGGAGGAACGGCCGGTGTGCTTGTGGCTACAGGTGTTGAGATCGATTTAGGTTTGTTCATAGGCGATGATACCTTACTGGCTACCGACACAGGTAACACCGAGAATTTGTTGACTTTAGGACCGTTGGTCTTTGCCCTGATCTCGGTGGCCGCGACAGGGTTCGTGTTGACACTTGTGCTGGTACCAATCGCCGGACCAAGGCCAGATGATTTCGGAGGAACAGTAACAGTAGAAGCAGAAGTCGGAGTTTTAGAGACAGCCTTGACAACTTTGGATGGTCTAGGGGCACGAGGTTTTGGGTTAGCCTCGGCTGGCTTAAGCGTATTCAATGATTGAATGCTCTGCGGCCGATTAGGTTTTGGCAAAAGAGTAGTAGAAGAAGAGGCTTGAGCATGAGCAGGCTTGGCACCGGGAGGGGCAAGGGTAGGTCTTGCCGAGTTGGAACCGGGATTTGAGACAATAGTCCGGGAAGATTTTGAGACGATCGGATGATTGTGCCTCGAAGCTTGGGAGTTCGGCATGAGATGCAAAGGAGACGAATGCGTCATTTCTCGGTTTCCAAACGCCAAAGCAGGATTGGATAGTTTGAAAAGTTTCTGATGGACAAGAGATAAACACACACAAAAAAAAACTTATGTTAATCAACGATCGTCCCCTGAATGACTTGGTAGAACCTAAATTGAAACATGGAATGCTCACCTCTAAAGGTGCGGCAGGAAACTTTGAGGCCAGCTTAGGTTCCAAAAATCCATCTAGCAAAGCGTTCCCTGGCATCAACTAAAAAGGATTTTAAACTGTCAGTCGTTTCTTCTAGGCAGAAATTTCAAACCTGAGCTTCCATGAGTGAAAAGTAGAAAAGAAAATGATGCTTACAGCAATAGCTACATTCCTAGCTGTATCAAGTGACACCCAAATTCCATCCACTCCTGGCTCTGCTTCATCTCCAAGTGCAACTTCGACATGCTCCAATGCGCTCTTCAGCAAGTCAACTTTCGGTTGTCTTTCTTGCTTGCCTTGAGGAGATGGGCATAACGTCTCGACACAGGATGTCATGTTGATGAATGCACTATCGATTCGACGAAGGAGGGTAATGTCGGCGACGATACATCTAAACACAGGGACTGTTGACACCGAAGCAAATGGGTCAGCCAATCTGACAGAAAGAGAACGATGATACAACAGAAGAATATTAAAACTCACGGCCAGAAGCTAATGTGGCAGTGATAGCAGGGGTCAACTGTCTGATGGGCTCAACCACCAAGACTGGGGAATCGGCGCGAGTAGCGTTCTTCGATGGCTGTCCAACGAGCGAAGGCCCGATCGAGACATTTTGAGCGGCCGTCAAAGAAAGACCAGGTTTGGTGTCCGTGAGCGTCGTCCGTTTTGGAAGAGGGCTGTGGGGAATAGCTGTGGTCGCCGGTGTGACAGTCGAAGTGGAGGAAGGCTGGGGCAAGGGAGATTGTCTTTGGATGTTGATCAAATCAGAAGATAGATCTTCAAGAGCAGGAAGCTGAACGTCGTCATCCGGCACGGGGGATGTCGGAAGGTGGACAGAGGTGAACGGAAGAAGAGTTCGATCCTCGGTCGGCTCGGTTTTATACATCAGTTCGACTGAAACATCATCTTCCTCTCCGTCGACACTAATTACAAAGCAGATTTAAGGTAAGGGCATGCATAAAAAATGTAGGCGTCAGTAAGCCAAGATCGTTATTGTATGAACTGTAATCACTAGATACCCAAAAAAAGGAGCCAGAGAGAAAGTAGAAAGTAGAAAGATAGAAAAAGGAAGACCTTCAAGAAGCACTTACTCCATAAGCTCAATCATATCTGACACCGAGACTGATAGCCCATCCGGTCCGGTATTTGAATCGGACGCCGAACTCGTTCTACCCGTTAGGGGTGATCTCTCTCTTTTGATTGGTGCCGGCAAAGGTGTGGGAAGCAAGCTCGACCGTCTCTGTTTGATCGTTCGTTTGGCCCTTGACTTTTCCTGTCGACGTTCTTCTCCTACATCGACCATGCGATCGACGCCCTTTTTATCCTTGTCTTCCTTCCCTAACCTCTTTGCCATCGGCTCATCTGCACAACCATCGTCATCAACATCAACAGCAGCGTCATCATCATCATTATCATCATCATTATCATCGTCGTCTTCGTCTTCGTCATCGTTATCAGGTCTGCCCATCCGGAGTGCGGTCGCTGCTCTGACGCGCTCGACCAGAGCAAAGGCAAAAGCTTCCTTTGCGTGCTTGACGTCGTCCATCGTGCCGGGCGAGTCGGCCTGAGTAGCCTTCTGACCTGGGCCATCGTGCCCACGGATACAATTCTCCGTGTTGGTCCCGTCCTCCGAACCGAGTATTCCGCACCGACCGGACCGAGGTCCCCGAGCAACCCAGACCCTCTCTAGTTCTTCCAGACCGACACTTTCCGGTCCCAAAAACTCTTTCTCAATGTCTTCTTCGTCCTCCTCGTCTACATCACCTCTGGACACGTCCTCGTCGTCATCCTCCATGCCCAACAACGCATCAGCAATCCGGGCTTCTTCCCAAGCGGCCCCCTCGCTAGGTGGTCGACAGTACATCTCCGGAGAAGGATGAAAATCGGGCGACAACGGTTCTGATTTGACGTTTTCTAAACCAAGTATCGACGTCGACGGCTCCGGCTCAGTCAGGCCGCTCGCGGCGATCGACATGTTTTGTAGAGCCCAAGCCTCGGCCTTTGCTTTGGCGCCTTGAATCTCTGAGTCTTGGTCCATCTCTGTACCCGGGGAAGAATATTCAAACAGCAGACTCTTTTCGCTCAACGATGGGGTGAGCGCGCCAACTTCGCACACGCTGATGGACTCCTGGTCGTCAAAGTCGGGATGGGGGTATGGAACCGATCTCGAATGGAACGGAAGGAGGGAGAGCGACAAGTTGAAGTCTTCTTCCGTCTGCTTCGCGTGAGTCAGAGAAACATCAAGTCCGGCGGTTGACTCGTCCGGACTGTCAGCAATGGAGTGAAAGCCTCCGAATCGAGAAGGTGATGACGGTATGAACGCGACGTCCAATGGATGTCCGGATTGAGGAAGGGCGACAAAGGAAAGACCTGGGCTGGGGTTTGGCGAGAGGCATGTTGGCGGAAGAAGCATCGTCCGTGGAACATCAGATTGTGAGTTTAGCACCGTTGGCTGAGTTACATGGAGCGCAGGGGGTGGGTTGACAAATGGGGTTGACGACTCGGGCGAATGAGGGACAGAGGCAAAAGCAGGGTTCATGGTCGGCTGGGAAAACTGATCCATAGGAGTGTTCGCGTCTCTATCAGTCGCGAGGGACACTGAGACAAATGGAGCGGCGTCTAGCAACTCGCGTGGCGTCGGCGGCGGTGGTAGTGGTGACTGGGAATGATGGTGATCATGACGGTTGATCGGTTTGGTTCGGTACTGACCATCGAGAGGGATACGGTAAAGGTCGCTTCCGTCGAACGAAGAGAGACCCCCTAGGGTTCGAGCAATCCTCTGTTCACTCGTCTCCGCCTCGTTCTCGCCTTCTGATGAAGATTCGCTGGAGGAGGATGAGCAGGATGTGTCGGACGAATTTCGGAGGTAGACTGGCCGACAGTATCCTGTCTGAGGGTCGGGTGGCAACGACGCACGTTTCTTCTTTGGCCGACGTGTCCTTGTCGAGGAAGGAAGAAGCGAAAGAGGATCCTCGCCATCAGACGAGTCGCCTGACGAGCTGGGCTTGATCCGCGCCAGCCCGCGTTTGCGGTTGGTGGGACAGGATGAGGTGGACGAGCTCTTATTGGAAGGCGAATTCAACGAACGAGAAACCGATCCGGCAGGTTCTGGCGAGGCTTCCCGGGCACCGACCTTGAGACGAATTTTTAGACCGGGTTTAGTGGGAGCAGTGGGAGCAGCCTGGTTGGCCGTTGAAGTCGACATACCATCTTGTTCTACAGGCACAGGCGTTCCATCCCTCGACTCATCCGTTTCATCTGTCGGGGTCCTATCTATTCCTTTCCCCTTGGCTTTGACGGCTGCCTCTTCCCGTTTGCGCTTCTTTGTTCCTTCCAGTTCCTTTCGAACACTTTCCAATCCTTCTCGAACGAACGGACTTTTGCACCCGATTGCATCGTTTGAAAGATACCAGACGGTCCCTCTCGGCCGACGACCATCCGCGCAGGCATCCGGGTGGAGAGCCGGGGCGAGGACGGCTTCTGCGACAGATCCGAGTAAAAGATGTTTCGATAAGAGACACGGTCGAGACGCGAGAGAGGCTTTCCGAGTGTGGGACCGTATACTAGACGTGATCTGTTGTTCTGGGGTGATCGCGGGACTAATTAAATAAAAAGAGTGGGATTGATTAGCAAATTTTGCTTATTTATGATATTTGGTGGCGAAAAAGAAAAAGAAAAACCAAACTCACCTGGGTCTTAGCCATCCTTTGGAGACACAAACATGGGAGAGCTCTTTGAGACCGAGAGCTCGGTTGTTCTGCAAGACCAAAGGAGTCGAACACAAAGACAACGGTTAGAAGAAAGATAGAAAGAAAAAAAGAAAGAGAAAACCACCAACTAGGATGGTCACAAATAATTTGAGTAAAGGCTTAACGTACCGAGGTCCAGATCGCGGCGCAAATAGCCATGAGAACCTTGTCGTTTAGGTCATCTTCTGCTAATTTTGCTCGCATAGCTTTCGTGGGTGGAAAGCCAGGGTCAACGGTGTCGTCGACAGTTGATCTCCGTGTACCTTTCCCATGGGCGATACTGTCATTCGAGGTCGTCCGGGTTGGTGTGGGGGTGACTGCCGGTTCTGATGACGATTGCTTAGCCAACGTGGTGGAGAGTCTGGTCCGTTTGGGTCGAGAAGACGGCTGTGAGAGGGCCGGCTGATGACCGACGGGTGGCAAGGATGACTCAACGGTGGTAGCCTCGGCACTAACGTCGGCGTTGGCACTGATGCCGCTGCCATTGACGCTGACGGTGTCCGGTGAAGCAGGAGCAACGTCTGAAGCTATCTGTCCGGCCAGCATTGTCTGTAATGCGGGCGAGGGGACGATGCCCTGCTCGGAGGAAGGAAGGGACGAGAGCGAGGATGGCGAGCTCGGTAATAGCGAGGGCCCTCCTGATGGAATGGAAGATGACAGAATAGTAGTGGTCGTGAAGTGAAATGAGGGAAAGAAAGGGCGAGACTTGTATCAACGATTTGTGTATGTCTGTATGTTTGCGAGTGGGTATGAGGGTGAGTAGGTGTGTGAGAGTGTGAGAGTTTGAGAGCGTGAGAGTGCAAGTGATTGAGTATGGGTGTAAGTGTATGTTTGTACGAAGGAAAGGAATTGAAGGGTGAAGGATCCGTGGTGATTCGGTCGATACGAGAGACAAGGAACAATAACGAAGAGAAAGGATTTAGTAAGGATCCGAGAGAGAAGAAAAAAAAATGACAAAAGAAAAAGAAAAAGAAAAGAAAAGGGACCGACCAGGGGAGAAAGACTCGATCCAGACGACAGAAAAGGGCTGTGATGTGGGGGCACACACAAACACACGCACACACACGCACACGTACACGGAATGATTAAACACGAAAAAAAATCAAAGCTTCGTTCCCCAGACGTGATTTTTATTTGTCTTGGTTTGAGATTACACTACCCAAGGGGAGAAAGTCGTTAGAGAGGAAGAGAAAGAGGAAGAGATATGTGTGGGTATGTGGGAAGAAGGAAGGACGAGATCGATAGAACTTTTGATCTTCTTTTTGAGAAAGGGATAGAGGTAAGAGGGAGAAAGGAAAGAGGAGAAGAGGAAAACGAAAAGGAGAGCGAGGGGCAGAGAGATGGGGAAAGAAGGAAGAGGGAGAGAGAGAGAGAAAAAAAGAAAAAAAAAAAAGAAAAAAAAAAGGCAAGAACAGCAAGAGGAAGCGGCCC
>MVAI01000290.1:0-18489 GCA_014825565.1 Phaffia tasmanica | reverse complement strand
GGGAAAAAAAAAAAGTTTGTAAAAGCAAAAAAAAAAAAAAAAAAAAAAAAAACGTTGAAAGAAGAAAAGAGGGAAATGAAGATAGAAATATAGAGAGAAACATACGGTGAGCGTATCAAGTCCTATATTCTGTATGCCCATCGAAGCGCCATCAATTTTCTCGGTTGAAGGATCCAGCAACTGTTCATCTCCATTAGTACCCGTCGAATCGACGTCTCCATTGCTCTCATCTGGGGAAATCTTTCTTGTAGACAAGATGGCTAAACGAGACCGGTCGTGATAGACTAATCTATCTCGAAGAGAATGCAGCGCTGGAGGAAGAGGATGTCCATTATAAAGGCATTGGGTGACGAGTGATAGAACTGCAAATATGTCTGTTATCAATTCTGGGTTCAAGAACGGAGTCTGATGTATAACGAATAAGTCAGCCAACGAGATAGAGAAGTTTCAAAAGTGGTTCCAGTAGAGAAGACGAACCCGATGGACAAGTATTGAGCACCAATGAGGGTCCAACGCGCTGAGCGCTCCAGAGAGGAGAGCGGTGTTGATCAAGAATTTCCATCTAAAAACAAGAGAATACAGCAGTCAGTCGCTCAAGAGCGAACCAGGAATTGGAGTATGAGAGGCACATACTGAGCGTCTATGAGTCGTTCGTAGTTGTCTTTTGCTGTTTCACGAGAAAAGGAAGGCTAAGTTTGACGAGTTCGATCATCGTAAATATCGACCAAACTCGAATATACTTACGCCATGGGCCTCGAGCCTGGGGCTCAAACTTTGCTACAGTTATTGACGGTTGGATCGCTTGCATGATCATCTGTATCATATCTGTACTTTAGAACAATCCCACTCCGAACGACGGAACTGAAGCTTAAGATACGACTAACGGCTGTTTTGAGAAGCTTTTTCGAAAGGCTCTTCATCCGACCATCTTTTCTAGACTTTAATCTAGTCATCTCCTCCTGGCTTATCGAGGTATTCATATCGTATTTGGCTTCAAGGAGAAAAACCTCGATCTCATCTTCGAATATCTCAGCGATGTTTTTGCTATTGTTCAAAAGAAAGGTCAACGGAGAAAGTGAGAGAAACTTAGGGGTAATATTATAAGAGCTTACTTGATGATACAAGCCGTCTTTCGGACGGTGGTTCGAGCCGAAGTAATTTTGGGGAAACACATGATGATAAAACCTGTATGAAGATCAAGCATATCGTATATCAGTGAAAATGAAATCTCAGGAATGAATGACAAATGTTTTGGGCTGACCGGCAGTAAACCCGATCATGACAAGGACGACACGTTTCCAAAAGACCTCGTATCCTTTGCCAGAGTTGACTGTGACAGTCAGATGAGTATCGATCCATGAGTATCCAACGACAAAAATGATCATCATGCCTGTAGAGAGAAAGAGCGCGATTGAATGGATTAGTCGAAAACGTGCTTTTCAACTATGGAAGTTTGACTAGCTTACTGCTCATCATATAAAAAACAGATTGTTGTTGAGGCAAGGAGATCCTCATGAACAGCCACGGTGTCAAGATGACCATCTGCCCAAAAATGTGAAAGGAGTTGTTCAAAAAAAGAAAGATGAAAGAATTGTCCATTGATGTATATGACTTACAGTAGCCGCGATCTTTACGAACAAACAAAAAAAATCGGCATACGTAAAGAAGAAAAAAGAAGGAAAAACAGTTCTGTTATTCATGTTGGAAAGATTGCAAGTCGATGAAAGAAGGAAGAAAACTGACAATTCCATAAGGGTTTCCATTTCCGTTGCCTGACCCAATATACCAAGCTACCATCCCAAACAGACAGCCAATTACAGTTCCACTTATTCGCAGGATAAACGTCGCGATCTGTTCTCCTGCGAATACGGCGAGCCCGGTCTGGGCCATAATCAAAGCCCAGATGCCTCGATCTTTCACCAAAGGTGATGAATAGATTTTCAGTCAAAAAAGGAATGATAGTTGAAAAACTAATATGAAAAGGACTGACTTTCATAACTAAACTTGGCGGTATGGGGATGAACAGCAATGACTATATGATGAGTGTTGTAGCCGAAATTAGCATGACGTAAATCTGATCCGTATCATTTAAACCCCAAGAGAGAGAAATTCTCACCCCACAAGCAGATAGAAACAAGGGCGTAACGAAGAGAGAAAAGACCTTTATCAGATTTGAGCCACCTGAAAAAGACTCCGATCTTTACGCTTGCTCTTTGAAACCCAGTTCTAGGAGGGCTGGCATCGGGGTCTCGGGCTTGCCGGCCGACAAGGAAAGATTTGGTTAGGAGAGAGGCCGATCGATTGACCAGAGTACAGCTTGATTAGTTAAAATAAACAAACTCATATACGGCCTATCTGAAACTAACCCAAGATCGGTTCCTTTTCGTCGTAATCCATCTCATCCATGGGTTGCTTGCGCTCTTCGTCATGATCATTATTCGCTTCCTCAGATTCGTCGTCGCGACTCTCTGTATCGTCAAATCTTCTTGGTTTGCCGACCTCATCGCGAACACCAGCTAGAGGGGATTCAATCTCACCCGAACGGATGCCATCATCCGCTGTGATCTTGCGCCAGAGCTTTCCAAATCCAGTGGGCCACCAGAGACGAGAAGCTGGCCGTTTAGCTCGGAGCTGGACGGCGAATTCGAAGAAGGAGATGAAGGCCTCGACACATGATTCAAGGGTCGTTCTATCAAGACACATGTGGGCAAATGGAAATTATCAGACTGCGTTATGACATATGGTGCGATAAAGAAACGTCAAGAGTCAAAAGACGTACGTGAAGACGAAACAGACCAAAAGGCTTTTCGCAGAAAAATCATCCCGGCTGCATCGATCGGTCGTTCTACCAGCCCTTTCCAATTCCTTGAAGTATCCACCGAATGGACCTTCCACGAGATTCTTTCTCTCAACCTCTTTGAATCTGACCAACGCCTGTCGGAGTACGTTCAACTTCTCCTCCATCTGCATCCTTTCTTCAACCTCCTTGGCCTGTGTGTCTTTGTCATTCTTTTTGAATAATTTGGACCACCGTGTATTGTTAGCCATCTCGAGCCATTCGATCAAGCTTTTTAGAGCATCGATCAATGACTGTCGGAGTTCACTGGACGAAGACCGAAGGATAGGTAAGAGCGCTTCAAGATCATGGCCATTTGCACGTTCCTTCTCAGAAATTTGGGTGCGAAGCTTAAGATGTCGAAGATTTTGGACGTTTTTATGGGAGTGAGGTTTGTTTTCGGATGATGAGGAAGAAGAAGCGAAGACTTGACTGAGAAATATCTCGTCTTGCTCAGCTCTGACGACGGAATCATAAACGATCGGGGTAAACGTTTGAAGAGAGCTGAGGAGAGAAAGCCCCGGTGAGTAGATTATGGATCACAGGTAGGGGGCCAAGGTTAATTATTTTTTTTTCAGAATTGTCTTCAAGAGAGAAGAAGTAGAAACGTACAGTACTTTGCTCATTAAGAAAGACATCTTGCTGTCAAACTTTTTGAGGTCTCCTGGTCCAAGTCGTCCATATGTTGATTCAAGATCAAGCAACCTGTTTTCCGCAATTCTCACAGATAGATGAGGGCGACTTTCTTGAGATTGATCACTTGTTCGAAGAAAACAAAGAATAAACAAACCCAGTGGTACCCTTCACGCCCTGTGTGGCTATAATCATTTTTCTTCTCAACGCTCGACCTTTTTCAACGTGAGGCTTCAACTTTGTTGAGTCCAGAGGGAAATCAGGAGATAAGGTGATTTCCTGAAATTCAACCAACGCGAGCGAGATCTATGCAGGTTGTTGATTTGTTTAATTGTTTTTTGAAAACAGAAGAGGGAACAAAAAGAGTTTTCAATTTGGATTGATTTTGCTCGTTCTTTGATTTCTACATGCAAAGCGTGCAAGCTTACCTTTAGAAATCCATCAATCATTCCATTCAGCCAGAAGTGCGCCAAAGATTCTGGGAAGATCAGGACAGTACATGCAAGGCCAATCGCGACGTAGCATGAACTGGGAATCAAGAACAATGTCTATACGGAAGACAAGAGAAATACAAAGAGAAACATGGTGAGTCATATAGACAACAAGAAAAAAGGGTGAAAGATGTACCACTAACAGCGAGGGTATATTGCTGAGAAGGAAACAGAGGACCATAGCAGCACATCACATCCAATACGACTTTTATGTGACAAGAGTTACAAAAATCTTAGTTTGCGTGTGTCATGTAGAAGATAGTAATAACGATGGACGTACTGGTTCCGAATATGCTCAACAGAGTGAACTTTGGGATGTGTGCTCTCACCGCCCCCAAAACGACTTCATGCAAGAACCCGAGCTCTGGTCAAATGGTGGAATTGAACTGGGAAGATCAAAGAATAAACGTACAACAACCAAAGAAGAAGAAGACTCCAATCACGGCAGACGATCGGGGGTCGAGGAATTCGCCGGCAAAGATACTGCTTGTAAATGTAGCATCTGGATTGTTGTTTAACCTAGTTTCATTCACATGGTGAGAAGATTAGCATCACCAATAAAAAGATTTCACAGGACAAAAACAAATCTCACCCAGCTTGGACCTTCTCATACGTCGAAGCCAACAGAGTTACACTTCGAGCTTGGAGACCAGCTGCCATGGCTGCACAACCCCAAGCCCAACCTATGAGCATACCCATCAAGAGCGTCTGATCATCATGCCAAACAACCAAAGTCAAGTCAGTTGGTGTTCTCAATCGTCCGTTCCATGCGACAACGATAGTAGCGGAGAGACAAGATCCAACGAAACTTACCGCACAGGCCATGAAAAATAAGCTGACGGGAAGAGTAGCAGGAATCATGACGGACACCATAGCGGTGAAGAACCCTACATTGCTCCAATCCGACCCAAAGAAAAGAAAAGGAGATTAAGTCGAAAATTTCCGTATAAACCAAGCCTATAGACCAAGACAACGACACCGATAACCGGTATTGAGCAGGCCGGAAGAGAAGGGCCAAGTTTATCAGAACGGAAATGTCGATAAAGACTGCCTGACGCGTATAAAACGTTGTCGGACTCTTCTTTGCCTCTTGTTCGCTCCTACCAACCAGCATGCTTGAAATAGTAGCAGCCTGTGTTTCGAGAAAGTCGCCATAGATCCCAATACAAGATGATACAAGACGAAAAGAAGAAGAGAGTGTAGAACTAATGAAGAAATAAGATCAAAGACGTACCAGCCTGACCCATAACGGGTAATGTTTCCGCATCGATTAGAAGGATCAAAGCCGTAAACGTAGCAACTAAACTCCTGATCAGATTCTTCAGATTCTTCTTTATCAAGAGCGGCTTTATTTCGTCAATGTACTTTTGGATGGCAGATCTGGATTGAGGTTTGGTTTCCACGGCCTGCGTTTGGTCAGGTTTTGAGGGATGTTGAGGAGAACGCTCTGAACGGAAGGATGAAGGTTCTTGTCTAGCTGGCATTTCACATCCAATCTTTACGAACAAGATGAGGCTGGGTAGTTGGGTTTCCTGGGATGTCCTTCGATCTTGTCAATTTGTGGTTATGTGTTCAGGTTTACAAAGAAATCGACAAGAACTCAAAGTGATAGAGAAGCAAGGTAGAACATAGAATCAAGCCCGGACGGAAAACGGCAAGTATGACGTTAAAGCTGATTTGACGCGACGCTCAGTGTTGATTACGTTGGGACATGCCCAGTCACAGTGATAGACATCTAGTTGATCAAAGTGTATGCTGGTCTACTCATCCTATTCTAGTCCACAGCGCACCCTCGTATAGAGTTTTTGATTGACAAGCTTGTTAATTGTCACAAACAAGGTGTCCAGATATAAAGCATCAAGACGAGAGAAGAAAAAACAGTGATAGAAAAGAGAATAGAAGAACAGGAAAAGAGAGCACAAATCACATTCTTTCCACACTACACATCTTCCAGATATCTTTCTGGCTCTTCTTGGGTATAGGATGGCCTTGTTTTGCTGAGATTTTCTTCATCGTAGAGTTGACCAGATTATTATAAAAGATGGAAATCTGATGTCTGCGTAGATTCAACTGATACAATACTCAAATTACCAGTCGCGAAAACAGTCAATTCTCTACCTCACTTGACTTGTTGTCCCACAGATAAGATCATAGGTCACTATTTTCAGAGGCGGGAGAGTAGATATGACTGAAACATTTGATTCATTGATATGCGTTCTTCTTAACTATATGGTATAACGCACAGTATACGGATCAATCAGACACTTAGTGATATACTAAAATCTGATAGCCGTCAATGATATGCTCGTTACCTCCCCATCCAATCCTGTGGATACAAGATGCAAGTCAAGGAAAGGTGTCAGCCACAAAGATGATAGGAGCTGGAAAAGATCTGAGACGGTGTGTTTTGACAAGCATGCTTAAACGTACTGGATGGCAGGATTTCTAAAGTGAACTTTTCCGGGATGAGTACCGCTGTATTAAAAACGAACGTTGATCGGAGCAAAGCTATTAGTACAACATCTGGGTGAATAGATGTATCAAGGAATTGTTACCCTTTCAATTGGCCTGTGTTGCGCCGTTCGAGAAGTTGAAAAGGTTTACGGAGAATAGCGAGATAGAAAAAAGGAAAAGGGAGAAAAGTAAGTTGACTTCATCCTTTATAAACTGGCATGAACAAAACCAGGAAAGGAAAAGGAAAACACAGACCTCTTCCGACCCCGATCCACATCCCATCCTTCTCTCTCCCACCCTCCACAGGCCTATACTGAACCCCTTGATCCCACATGGCGCCAAAGATGTTGTCGTCCATCTCGTACTCGCTTCCTCTGGGCACTGTCAGCCATCGAACCGCGTTCTGATCACCGCATAGGATCTCAAACTCGTTTGAGACGAATTGGAGTTCTCTCCCAGCATACGAGAACGAATGTCGTTTTCCGATATGAGGCGCACACTTTGTTAATTCAAATCCCAAACAGTGTTGGCGTGAATGAGAATGGCTCACACATAAACATTCGACGAAGCGAAAATATGACGCTTACTTTTCCAATCTGAACACACCCATTATGATACCCACGACAAGCGTAAAGGATCTGTTTGCTTCCTGCTCGCTCTTCACCGATCGGCAGAGCATCCACAGGGAATGGCTCCTTCGGGTCCAAGTAAACCCACCTGAGGATTATGAGAACGCTATCAGCCCAGGTCTGTCCACTTCAGTCCTAAGGAAGAAAACAGATTTCGAGCTCGACTCTGACAAGACTGACCTCAAGCTAGGGAATATCGCGCCTGGAAGCTGATAATACTCTTTTCTGGCCTTTGCACTCAGCAACCAAGCTGCCCTTCCATCCTCTGTGTTATCTCTCCCTAACACTCTCCTATGAACTCCCTCTTTCAACTTTTCTAAAGCTTGATCCTCCTTCGAAAATTTCCAGAGCCCTTTCCCAGAAGTCTTGAACACGACCTCTCCCGTCGCTTCAGAGAGCAACACATCGGGCTGACGCTCCAACGAAATTTCGTGGTCCTCGAGTGTTTCCGTTTTCGGTGGCGAAGGTATATGGATCGATGATGGCTGGAACCTAGAAGGGAGCTCATGCGCACTGTTGACCATACCCCATTCAGGATCTTCCTCGCTCTCCTGAATGTGAACGTTCTGAAATGAATCAGCTTGGAACAAAGGAGGCACGAGTTGGGACAGATGAGTGGGTATTCCTTGAAAGTTTACTCCCAGGTAGACCCAAGGATGAGGAAGCGTGGGCTATAAATTCCAGGAACCGACAGGACTGGAGTTAGTCAAGTGTGAGATGGGCTGAGTAACTCGGCTGTGGAAAGCTTGAACCTAAGAACGAACAGTGTTGGGTCTGAAAGAAGGAAGAAACACTTGAGTTTGATACAAACCACCGCTGAACTCTACAACCGATAGTGGAGGGTACTCCTGAGAAGGATCAAACGTTTGAACCATGACTGATACACCGATCGAAAGAGAACCAAGATGATCGTTTGAAAGTTGGTTAGTGTTCTCGGTTGATGTTATGAAGAACTCTTGATCAATCAGACACCCAGCCTCTTCTGCGTCATCATGCTGTGCCAAGCCACGTGGCTTTCTCGGTCGATCACCCTTCAGTTTAACCCACTAGATCCCGAAAGGACGTTGACCTCTTGGGCTCAAGGACATGTTGTTGCGAATAGCAGCAACGATGGAAGATGAAATCAAAGGAAAGTTTCATCTCATAAATATATAGCTATCATACGAATAGATGCGAGGTCATTCTCATCTACCCAAATGAATGAACAAGCAAAAGAAAATACAAGATCCAGATTCAATAGGTGGAACCAGAAAAGAGACTGCATTTGAATATATGATGCTTGAGATTACATATGGATCACAATCCGAAACCAGCAGATAGACCCCAAAGAAGAAAGGAAAAGTTGAACATGAATAAACTAGCGTAGAGAGAACTCAAGTAGATTAACAAGATACCATCTCTCCGTCACAATCAACACTCGTCTCGTTCACAGCAAGCAGATATCTTTTTTTTTCTTCTTCCTTCTCTCTTGCGCTCCTCTATAGCTTCATTCAAGATCCGTTGATGTATCTTGCGCTCTCCTGGCATATTAACCGGATGTGTATTGGTTTGTTCTTCCAGTCAAAGAGTGAGGTATCGTGATCGTCCATACACAATCACGTGACTATGCACTAACCCTACGCCATGTTGCACAGCTTTTCAAACTCTTCAAACAGGCTACTCAAAATCCATTCGACATACATTAGACCAACATACCATTGGACACCAACAAGTATATAGTGTATATCTTCACGTCCTATCCGCAAAAACATGGCAGATTCTACCTCACCGATTCCGAAACAGTCGACGTCCTCGTCTCCAGATGAGTCGATAACTGGTGACCAGATCGCTTCCGGCTCCGCTTTCTCATTAGATCAACCCAACAGTTCAGAACCACACGTCCTTCGAGCGCTCCCGGCGTCACTTCTTCCTAAATCCCACTCAAAGAAGAAAGGACCGTCGCCTGGGATCATCTATATCTCGAGGCTACCACCGGGTATGACACCCCAGAAGGTGAAGCATCTTATGAGCAGATGGGGTCAGGTCGGAAGAGTATTTGCTCAGAAGGATGATAAGAGTAAGGAGGCGAAAGGCAAATGTGAGTGTCATTCTATCATGTTTTCGTGGTATCGTCCCTCCGGCTTCTGTTTGTTTGTACTTGATAATAATTCGAGACTGACGCAGGACCATTCATCGTGTTCGATTATGAAAAGCCCACAATGTTAACTACTCAGAAGCCTGGATCGAGTTTTTGAACAAATCGATTGCCAAGTCGGCTGCCGAAATGCTGAACGCTCAACCTATAGGCGGAAACAAAGGTGAAAAGTAGGTTCACATCATATCGTTCATCTATGTTGCTCCCGTGTTTTCATTCACTGCTGAGTCTAGCACGATATCGTTTTATTTGATTTCATCTGTTGGAAAGGTGGAGGGATGATATCTGGACGATGAAGTATCTTCCTGGATTCAAATGGGAAATGCTCGGCGAGCAGATCGGTTCGTTGTCCTCTGAATCTTCTATTTTCTTGTCTGGAACCTTCCTTTTTCTTTCCCATTTTACTAATGTTATCACCGTTTCTCGTCTAATCAGCCTACGAACGTAATTCTCACACCGCCCGGCTTAGACAAGAGCTTTCCCGTTCGAAAGCCGAGCAAAATGAGTACCTCCGAAACGTTGACCTTGCAAAATCCCTTCAGAAGCGTAAAGAAAAGAAGGCGCTCGCTTCTACTGGCCAGACAGAAGGAGAACCATCGGCCACGGGGGATGATGTGGGCAAGGCAAAGAGAACTTATGCTCAGCGAGGAAGGGAGGATGAGGCTGGTGAGGGTGGGAAACGCGGAAAGGAAAAGAAGAGGAAGATCGAGGAGCAGACAAAGAAGGGCGAAGCAAAACTCAGCGATGTGTTGGCCAGTGTGTTTTGATCAGACTCTAAGCTCTGCTGTTCATGTGCATGTCGGGAATCTATATTCCTTTTTGTTGTTTTCTACAAGACTGGTGATATTTAAGAAGTATAGGGAGAAACCGAAAGTGACATCCAAGCTAGCCTCACTTGGCTAACATATCTCCTGTTCATCTCATATCAATCCCTCGTCCAGGAAAACTTCCTTTTCAAAATTACAGTTACCCAACACTCCTGCTCGGGGGTGTTCACCAGTTCTTCCAAGCCACCTAGCCCATCTTGTTGCGTCCTCTCCTCCCTTCCCTCTAACGATGCTAAAGGCATCCGTGACCTGCCCTACTACACTTTCGCACCTCTGCGTTCCCGCTCCGCCCCACATGATCACTATCTGAGCTAGCGTAGCAAGCGCGAAAGCTTCTTCCAACTTTAATCCCTCCGCACGACATGTCTGAACTAATCGGATCGCGTCCAAATAACTCTCTCGAGGAGACGTGGGAAACGCCTTGTCAATTTGAAGCTTCAGAGTCTGAATTTTACTACGTCGGATATCACTCTCAGATAGCGCAAATGGAACAGTTTCCGAGCCGATTTCCTCTCTCTCCTCAGTCAACAAGATCGGGGGGCAGACTGGACAGTCGCATTCAAAGTCGAAAGACGACAGGAGGTGTTGTTTACGAGACAGAGACGGTAAGAGAAGCTTGGTAGATAGATATGATATCGTGATTTCCTGTTGGGGCTTGATGGGATGTGTGACATATACTTGAAGGGTTCCATTCGACGTTGAAAAAGTGGCTTCGGTATTGGGAGAACAAGAATGGTTCAACCGGGAGGCAAGGGGAAAGATTCCAGACCTGTAAAGTTTGTGAACAAGAAGAGGACAGCTCGGATCAATGGACTGCTATCAATCTCTTTGAGTCAACGGAGATCTGCCATCACAGTATGTTAGCAGCGCCGGAAGCTGCTTGAAAGAGGAAACAGTCACAACATGTGACGATTGGTACAGTCTCGCATCCATGCGTCACAACAACTGATTGAAGGATTGGAGACCTTGAAACTTGTGTGTATGATGCCGTAAAGAACCTCTTCTCCGTCGATGCGAGACTAGAACGGTGATCGCATGGTATGCATTGCTCTGTTGGACAGAGCTCTTGGTGCTCCCACCTTTCACAATGACTGGTAGGAAAGCACGTACTCTTGGGGTCCTGCCGGTAGAACATTCGTCTGTATCAAATACCTTTTGAGTACTCTCGTTTCATTTGCACAAAGAGAACGATAGAGGAACGGCATACCTTGAAGATTCCCACAAATTTATTACCACCTGCCCGGCAATTACTTAGCTCTAAGAAAGATGTAAGGTCCTTCTTTGAAAGCGACCGAACGGCCTTCAGGACGTCATCCTCTGACTTTGAGGTAAGCGGTAGAGTGAACAGAGCGCGGTCTTCAAACAGGAGTGTGCCAGGAGGGATGACCTGTGAGGATGACGAGAAGAGAGACGCGCCTGCATTGGGCGTAAGCTTGAGAGTATATAATGGCGGTGACTGAGCAGACATGACGACTCCGTTTGAGCCTAGATGATGGTGAGGATGATTGTATCAAACAGGATGATGATGATGGATTTGATCATTTTACCTACTCTGGTTTCATAACCTTCACCACTCGCTCACCAGCCAACCACCACCGCTCTCCTCCGACTTTTCTGTTTCAACATGTCTTTTGGTTTAGGCAACCAGCTAGCGTCTCGATCCTCTAGACTAGCAAACCAAACATTCTTTGGGCTTTTGCCAAAACGTCAAGTTGGAAACCTCCCGATATCCTCAAAATCTTCTCCAACAGAGGGTTGGTTCTAGTTCACTTTTTCGATATGTTGACGAAGGCAGCAGTACTCATCCCTCATTCCTCATTCTTCATTCGACTTTCATTTTTCATACCACAGCTCAAAACCCAAGCCTTATCACTACGGACGGACTTTCTTCAGAGTCCACCAACTTCATCCCGGAACCATTAAACGCTTCGTCTGTCAATGCTTCGACTCGTGCTTCTTCACCTCAAGTGAATCAGCCGTCGAAAGAATCACACAAAAGGTCTCGACGTCGAATTCATGACTATACCAAAGATCAGGATCTAGAACAGGTTGAAAATTCGAAAAAGAATAAACGTGAAGAACGTCGTCGATGGTCCAAAAGCCTTGATCTCAGTTCCCAACCAGAAAAACCTCTATCGAAAAGTCAAGCATTATATTCCGCAAGCTCGAAAAACTTCTTCAAACATGTGTCGGTCGCACAATATCATCAGCCAAATCCTTCGTCAACACCATCGACAGCCTCTAATGATCTACCCAGAAGCGGTCCTGAACTTTTATCCTGGAGACTGGATAGAGAATCATTTTCCGTAGCAGGTTCGCCTCGGACGGTCCCCAAAAAGGCTATCACAGGTTGGCCAGTAACGACTCACCCCGGTGTCTACCGGCCGGGGAACTTCTCCTATGCGTTTCACGACAAGTCTTGGCGCCTGTCTCTTCCAGACTTTGTATCACTCAGAGAAGACGTCGTCCCAGATGGTTACAAGCTCAAGCCGGAAAAGGGTCGAATGATGTTACTCTCAAAACGTTCACTCTCGGAAAAGATGGTCATACTGCGACATTTTGGGTGGGAGTTGGTCGAGCATGATACCAAGATGCGCAAGATAATTAAAGGTTTGACAGACCGGGAACAACAACGGTGGATGGGCTTGAGTGAGTCAAGGATCAGGATGTTGGTTGTACAGTGGTTGTCTCTCATAGGACAAAGTCGAAAAGTTGGTCCATATCTCTCCCCAATCCTTATAAAACTCTTATCAATGATCGCAGACTGCTCACGTTAGACTTTTCGCTTGTGTTTAACAGCACGACCCTGACGAAGTGATCTTCAAAGGTTCTTCTCTGATGATAAGTCTTCAAACACATGAAGCTAGAATCAAACCTGTACCTCCAAAAACCACGTCTGATCAGGAATCATCGACAGCAGCCGAAAACTCGAGATCCACTCCATCATCAGCACCATCTTCACTTGGACCCTCCGAAACTCCACGTACTTCTCCTGGTCACACTCCAGGAATAACACCAAGCGATATAGCCCTCGCTTGGAGCATCGAGGCATTCTTGAGGGATTTAAAAATCATAGGATCCAAGCCTCCCGTAAATCTGCAGACACAGCCATATGAATGGACAGAATAAAATTTCGGCTCTTTCAAAATGAAATGTAGGTTGTTGTCGACAGGCAAAACATACGGAACATCCTCTGTTGCGGAGGCTTGTGAGAAATCTGTGTGTTCTCAGTAAACTTGATAGGCCAAAGACAATGTTTTGAAGGATACCAAACATAAAAATACAATTTTACATGATTGACATATGTCAAGAGCTTCATGCTAGACGAAAGAAGTGCATCAGAGTCCAATATCACGAAAGATGTGCTGAAAAAATCTTTTGGATGGGAACCTCATTTCCTTCTTGATTGATAGAACGAAAGAGCTTTCTCAACAGACTCGGTTGTCGGTGTCAGAGCCTGAGAGCATAACATAAGCGGATGATTAAATAAAACGTAATCTCCACAAACAGAGCGAAGAATGTCGATAAAGAGAAATCCACACACCAATCGGACCTTTGGTCCTTCCTCTCTTGCTTCAATGACCAAAGCCTGAACTCGTCCTTCGACCTCACCCAACCATTTTATCATCTTCACGACTTTGGCCTGTTTCTCCACCGGTGTCTTTATCGAACCTACCCTTCCGCCACCATGATGTCCTTGTCCCGGGCCGGAAGAGTTGGCAAGATATGAAGAAGAAGGCGGAGGGGGAAGAATCGCTTGCCAGAACTGGCGAAGAAATTCGTTGATCGTGGAATGAAGAGTTGTCGTTTTCTTAAGGAGTATGGGAGGGATGTCATCTGTTTGGATCGTTTAAAGAGCTATCAGTAAAGAAAACATACAACAGACAAAGAAAAAGAAACGATAGATTCTATAATGGATAGACTAACTCTTTTTCGATTTAGACTCTACTCGAGCGCGCACACTAGAGGTTAAATTTGACATGACTTCCTCTGCCGCTTTCTTCTCAAGTCGCATCTTTAAAGAGTTGGAAACGGATCAAAAGTGTCAGAAAACAATAGCTACTGTATACGGTGTGCGCTAGAGAATAATCGATAGACAAACCCCGTCTAGACACGGTTGCCAACCTCTGAACCGACTTCGCATTCCAATCATAATGTCCGCCACCTCCTGTTGCATTCAAAGAAGGAAAAGAGATTATTGAATTTTCAATTATATGATTATCGAACAGCGCTAGCGATAAATAGACTGGGCGAACCTCTTCGCCTCTGACAGCTTTCCCATCTGTTGTACCATCCTCTCCGACCACTCTGGTCGATCGTCCTTCAAAATATTTCTGCCGATCTTGCATCGCCAGATCAAGGTGGATCTCTGTAGAAGGTACGTTCGTATGAAGGTCATCTAGGTCGAGTTCGGCATATCGGACCTGAGTACAAGCGCAGATTGATTGCCAAAGAAATTGGATGATTAGTTGTGTTACTCCTTTTCTTCATAACGAAACGTATGGAAACGAGTAAGAAATGTAAAAGGTTGACCAACCTTGTCCTTATCTCTGGCATCCGAATCGTCTACTCGAGGTCGTTTATTTGGAGGTTCCTCTGCTTTGACACCCTCATTTATTCTGTATGGAAGGTATACGTACACATCGATACGTGGAAAGAACATAACCAAGAGACCAGAGTGAAGGTTTAATAAAGGCCCAAGTCTGATGAGATATCAAGAGAAGACAATAGACCAAGAACGACTGACCCGTTGTCGATTGCTTTCAAAAGCTTCTCTGAATGCTCGTTGAATCTCCGCATAAGGGGTAAAGAACTGCGTTGCTTTCCTGCCTGCATCGTGATATCTCTTGCGTTTCCCGACTTTGACAGGAGCATCCGAACGATATAGAACAAAAGTTAAAAATCTGGACTCGGGGGAAACGATGAAGTATCTTAATCAATTACCTCGCCATGATCTTCTTCTGTGGCTGCTAAATCGAGGAACCGGTTTTTGATAGCTCCGGGTACATGTCGAGGGATGATATCTATGAAGAACAGGCAAATGTTTCGAGGTCAGAACATGTGAATAAAACAATTCAAGTAATCATCACAAACCATCGTCAGGATCCTCTAGGTATTTATCAAACATCGCGTCCGGTTTGGCAGTGCCTTGCTTAGAACTTCGAACGGACGCTCGATGTCGTTCCCAGAGTTTAGAATTGAAATATCTTGACCAGAACTGAGTCTCGTTGGCTTTCTAAAGTGAGAAGCCCGATTACGCTCCCATGTGTTATTAACATCTTCGTTTGATTAATGACGTTTACGACAGGAACATCAACACACCTTTGGCACATTTTCTTTATGAGCTTTCATCACCTCAGGGAACTCGTCAAAGATATCTCTAATGAGGTCCGGAGTGAGGGAGATTGTACCTGCGCTTGAACTGCCGGCACCTTGCTTGCCTTTGCCTTTGGCGTCTTTAGCAGACCACCGATCATCGATCAATTGAGAGGATCGACCGGCTGATTGAGTAGAGGATTTCGATTCTGACAAAAGCAGCAGCTACATAGAAAGAACATTGAAAAATAGAGTCAGTTCAGATAACAGAGCACGACAAATATCGTAGGAACGCGATATAAAGGTGAGAAGAAGATGGAAGGGATTTACCTCTCTGCCTTCCCAAAACTCGGCATCACTCAGCTGACCGGTCTGGACGAGCTCATAATGCAAGGCAGCCAGCTGAGGATTTTTGACCAAAACCTTCTTGTGCAAATCCCAATCCGTCAACACGTCTGGTACTTCTGACTTTACGTGTGAATACAAGCTGGCGGGTCCATTCGGTCTGACTTTGTTCTTCGGAACGGACGATGGGAGGGCCGGAAGGCTTGCTTTGGCAGTTCCACTGCCGGTGGCGGATGAGGAAGCCGTAGAGGTGGATGCCGAAATCGATGGCTTAACATCAGCAGGAATGGCTGATCCGTTTGAAACAGAGGGTGGAGTCACCTTATTACGAGCTGCTATCCCTGCCAGATGGGCCTTTAAAGTCATCGCATCGGTGGGAGCGGTGGTAGGATGGGTGAAGACAAATGTCAGAGCAGAATGGGAGGACGACGAGTTGAATGTGATCTTGAGATTGTGTTTTCCTGAAGCGGGCGGCGATGAGAAAAGAGCTATCATAGTACAGATACAGAAAGATCGTATTGGTACGGGTCATAACGTACAAATGTTCATCAGCCCATGTCGGATAGAATTAGTGAGAATGGAGAAGTGGAACAGGAAGAACGATACCTTCAACTCTGTCGAGCGACTCTTGTATCGTTCCATCCGTCCGCTCGGTCGGTCTCCATGATACAAACGTTGCAGTAACAGAAAGAACACCTGGCTCTTTCTTGTGCGATGCCTGTGCGAACAAATGAGCAGAGTCGGATGCCATCTACAGGATCAAACGGCCTCCTCGACCACGATGCTTAGATGATTGTTTTAGGGAAGAACAAGCGAATTTAAAATCCTAGACTTTTTGCCTTTTGACCATCATCATCAACTGAGCTTTCCTCATCCTTCATCTTTCATTTACTCTTTCAGGTTGACATCTATAAGCTCGTACATACTCAATTCATTCGTTTGCAGTCATGGCTCGGTCACGCTCTCCTGAACCGTCCTCGTTCTCATCGAAAAGAAGTAAGCATTCGTCCTCCACCTCTCGTCGAGATCACTCCGACAGGTCTCCCTCACCTGTAGGTCATTTGTCTCGAAGATACGACGACGAATATTCTCATCACCGAGACAGGTCCAATCGTGATGGGGATTACGATCGAAAACGTGACCGCGAAAGGGACTATTCCAGACGGGATGGAGAAAGAGAGAGAGATCGGGAACGGGAGAGGGAGAGGGACAGAGCATACCGAAGGGGGGATAGAGACCGGGAACCCAGAAAGTCTTCTCATCGGTCCCCCCCGCCACCTTCTAGCAATTCTTCATCCTATGCTTCCTATCCTTCATCTTCGTCGGCTGCATATCCCAAACAGTCGACTTTGCCGAAACAGTCAGGCTTGGCCGACTCTCCTCTTAAATCTTCCGAACACGCTCCTTCAACGCGTCCTCCTTCAGTAGCGTCGATACCTGCTCCCTCTCACCTGCCGACACTTCCGCCTTCTATTCCTACTCCGCCTTTGGCTCCTATTCCTGCTCCAGCGACAGTCGCTCCCAAACTTACTGCAGAGGAGGAGAAGATTAAAGCCAAAAAGGAGCGGTTGGCCGCCTGGAAGGCTAAGCAAGGTCTTGCTAGTGCATCCCCTGCTTCAAATGGAGGAGCATCTCCGGGCCCTGGTCCTGTTAAAGTATCCCTCTCATCTCAGTCTTCAAGTATAGGTATCCCTCCAAAGAAGGCAACCAACGAAAGAGCCGGTTTCTCTTTCTCGTCCTCTGCCGGCTCTTCGTTGTCTTCTTCTGCTGCGTTGACTCGAATTGGTCTTCCCTTAAAACCATCCGCTCTCGCCAAAGGATCCAGTCTCAATCAATCTTCCTTGGGCTCTATGGGAGTCAATGTTGGCCGAGGTGCTGTCGGGCTAGATGACTCAGCTGCTCCTGTAAGAAAGTTCGAGAAGCTAGAAGACTTGCCGGAGGTTGACACGACATATGTTCATGTGGAGGATGACGATGAAGAATTGGACTATCAGCCGGTCGCCAGTGTCAAAGGTGGAGAGAGAGAAGTCACCTCAGCCACATCTGGTGGAGGAGGCGCCCAGGCTAACTCGGGAGCAGAAGCAATGGACGTCGACCCCGAGTCTATATTAAACGACAAAGATACAGAGGAGCCAAAAACGGACGTAAAGGCCGAGAAGGAAGAGGAGGAGGAAGAGGAGGAAGATCCTTTAGAGGCGTACATGCGTGGGGTCACACAGGAGAGGACAAAGGTTGATATGGAAGACAAGAGTCGAATGAAGGGCAATGGGGCAAAACTGAAGCCGCGAGCTTTAGGAATTGACGGAGAGGAAGAAGGACTGGGAAGTGAGGACGAAGAAGAGCAAAAGCCCAAGGAGGGAGATCTTCCTCTCACAGCCGAAGATATCATGGCGTAAGTCTATGTTCATCTTCTTTTAGCTCTCCTTCTTGTGTCTGGCATGTTTTTATCTTTTCTCTAGCAATTGATTAAGAAACATTTGTATCATTTTTATCTCAATAGGTTGGCTGCTAAACGTAATAGACGTAAGGATCTACCAACAGTCGACCACCAAAAAATCACATACGATCCATTCCGAAAAGCATTCTACACGGCTCCATATGAGGTCTCGGAGATGACGGAAGAAGAGGTCGACTTGATGAGGCTCGAAATGGATGGGATCAAGATTAGAGGAGTGGACTGCCCGAGACCGGTCAAGCGATGGGGAGCCTTCGGTCTCCCCGGAGGATGGTTCGTTCTTTTCCATCACATCCTTATCGTTTCTGTAGGATTCAGCGCGCTGAACCAACACATCTTTTTTTTTTTTTTTTTTTTTTCTTTTTCTTT
>MVAI01000028.1:0-104838 GCA_014825565.1 Phaffia tasmanica | reverse complement strand
GAAAAAAAAAAAAAGAAAAAAAAAAAAGAGAAATTCGTGTCTAGGCCAAAGAGGGCATGTGTCACGTTTCTTTGTCGCATATTTTCTTTACTCATATCTCACATGTCTTCTACACCTCACGTCTTAATTACAATAGTTATTCTAATTTTCCGATGTTCCATGTCGTGTTTTTTAAAAGCTATCGTTGGGTATGACAAATCTCCTGACTTGCTTGCGAGATTTGCCCGACTTTCCATCGCACTCACAGAGCCAGCGCGAACAGAGTATCATCCGATTGAGCGAAAACAATGTCTACCGATGATCGTCACTTTTTTTTAGTCCTAATATAATCTATATTTTTGAGAGTTGATGTCGAAAAAAAGAACTTGTATAAACAATAACGAAGAGAAAAATAAAAAGAGGAGAGAAATTATGTTATCGGCAGTAATGGGCTTTTCTCTACTTCTAGTGGTTGTCCGTTTACGCAATTCCTTAAAAGAACGGATAACGGGTATATATGTGTGTGTATGTCTAGGGAGGGTGTGGGGAAGATTTATAACTTTGAGATCCAAGCTTGATTACCGAAATCATGATGAGTATAGAGGGGGAAAGACAAGAAGAGGCGTGGTTGTGTTTGTGTTTGCGTGTTCGCGAGCGTGAGTGCGTGTGTACGAGAGAAGGTTTGGAAAGAGTTCTCTCGACAGCGCGCGTGCGAAACTTTTACTGAACTCATTCGATCCCAAACCAACGCCGTTTGAGTTCTCGAGTGATCCTGGCCGTCTCGGCTGATGCTCCTCCTTCTCCTTTGAGTACCGTCTTGTTTTCTATCGCCCGTCTGTGTGATGCCAAGAGAAGAGCAAGGAGAGAGGGTTCAGTAGACGATCGGGGTGTCACAGAAACTCAATGAGTGATGGGTTAAAATTAGATGTAAATTGAGGAAAGAATGATAACACGTACCGGCCCAAATAAGGCATGACATCTTCCAGACCACCCCAAGGAATGTATTTCAAGACGAGGGGTGTACCCTCTGGGACGAAAGTGCTTGCAATAGAGGATGTCAATACGTCACACATGCCTATCAGATGCCAGTCGATCAAAAGTTCTTCCTCTAGGTCAGTTGGATGTTTCCCGTCTCTTGGACTGTCTTTTGCGCAAAAGTAAACGATCGGGTGGAGACGAACCATATAATTGTCCCATACAAACCCGATTTCGCACGCTTTGGGAGACGCTCAACAATGTGTTTCCATCCGGTCCGGTCTGGCCAACGGCCAGATTTCTATCAACAAGACCGGCGATGACCTTGGCGCAACTCTCCTGGTTATGGGAAGCGATGATGACGCCTACCGTAGGTATGTCAATACCGTTGGCGACATCTGACTGGACCCGATCCAAAAGCCAGCCCAGACCGGAATCGAAACAGGCATCGGTCTCGGATTTCTGCTGCCAGACTGGTTCCGGACCAGTGGACGCGTAGACAGGGTGTTGCCGCCATCGATTGGACTCGACGGAGTGGTAGGCACCTCTGACGAGCTTAATGCCGAGGGAGTACCCGTTAGCCTTGGCGTGGAGGTAAGAGTGGCGCATATGTTCCGGGTTTCTAGAAAAGGAGATGACAACCGGATGAAGCATCTATCAGCGCATGGAGCTAAATACATAAACACCATGTGAGACAGGTATCAAAGAAGAGGGACTGACCGTCGGAGATAAGCTTGGTAGGTCCCGTACACGAGAGGTTGTACGTCTGGCCAAGATTCAGTTGTCACTGGGACCTCGACCGTGTCCGCATTTTCTGCGGACGAAGTAGATGATTGCCCAGGGATGAGCTTTGCAATCCGGGATAGATAGGAAGGGCTGGTGGTTGACAGAGAACCGAGGAGAGGAGTAGTAGAGGAGGCTTGGCTGGAAGTCTTGTTGTACTCTATAGATAGAATCGTTTGGAATGCGTCGATCGCCGGCTACAAGACCGAAAGTCGGAAAGACAGGACGATCGATGTTCGATTTATCAATGACAGCCGAACGGAGATGTCGAGCGAACAAGATAAAAAGAAGGAAAGATCGGACGAACCTGGTACCAAGAGTACTCTGCGTCGATGACGACTCTAACTCCACCTTGTCTGGCCTTGTCCAAAATGATTCTCATATCCTTGTGAAGCAATCGGAGGGCTTCAAGATCCGAGGTCGAAACTCCATTGGAAATCTTTGGTAGCATGAGAGTGGTGTCTCCTTTGGCGGTCATCAATTCGAGTTCTCTATCTGTGGGGGTCTAGATAGAGAAGAAACAGGAGGAGCATGTGTAGTAAACCAGATAAGTGAGAGATCGAGAGATTTTCATCAGCTGAAGACTTTTAGAAGAATAAAGGAAAAAGAAGGAGACAAAAGGAAAAGCCTTACGCCAGGGTAGTATGTCGACGAGGTAGCATCTGGGTGGGCTGCTCGAAGGGCGAGAATGGTGTTTGATGCTCGTTCCAACACGGTGGGATCTGCCATCAGACCGGACTGGAGAAGGCAATACAGAGATGGGCAGGATGAGTAAAGCAAGACAGGAAAGAAGATACGAGGCAGGCCAAATCAGAAAGGAGACCGAAAACTTACAAACTTGAGGGCGATCCAGTTGGAACCGATGGCATGCTCATCATTCTTTGTGGCGAGGCTCGACTCGTAACCGCAGACCTCGATCATGTTGACAGTCTGCGCGATCTTTTTCTCTGCTTCGATCCTGCTCTCCTGGATTTTTCTCTGCGCCTCTGGCGAATCAGATGGCCTGTCCGCCTGTCCTTGGACCTTCTGATCAGAAACCTCTACCGAGTAACTGAGCAATGTCCCAATTTGATTCTGTCGGAGCTGTCGAATAGTGGGCAGGCAGTCGAAAGCGGTCTCTCCGCCTACGAACTGTGCAAAGAATGTGTGTTTCACTGCAAACCTGAGCGATAGGAGGGATAAAGAGAAGACCAGGAGAGGAGGATAAGAAAGAAGGAACGTCAGCATGATGAAGGAGAATGAGGCGAACATAGAGCTCGAGAGAAAGAGACCTACATGGCTACAGATGACACGATGGGCATCTGGCTGAGGGTCGAGAGGATGGCTGGAGAGTTGTCGACGACCCAAGGGATCTTGCTGTAAAGCGGGGCGCAAGAACGCGCCGGATGTGAGAAAGAGGAAAGCATGAGAAAGTATGAACACAGAAAGGAGAAGGTAAGAAAGAAGCGATCTCGACTACTGACCAACAAGTGTAGACAAACCAGCTGTTTAAGAGCTGAGCTGTGGGCGTCTTTCTCAATTGGCTGTCTACAGGTGGTGTCGACGGGGACTTGTGGATCTGTTCTGCCTGTACGGCATTATCCGAGCGGGCCTTGTAGGCCAGAAAGATCCCTGCGGTGGTGATCGGGACGAGTACCTTCCCTGTTCGGATGGAGCGAAGAGAAGCCAAGCGGGACATATGTGTATATGTGTGAGTGAGTGGATGTGCGTGTATGTGTGTGTGAGATAGAGGGAGAGAAAGAGTGATGGGAGAAAGAAAGAAGAAGAAAGAAGGAAAGAGCACATTGGCTTAAGATGAAGATAAAGTAAACGGAAGGAGCAACACCCGCGCGCTTGCCGCCGAGGATAAGCGCCAGCTAGGAAGGATTTGGCGATGTTGACTTTATATGCTGTGTTTCTGAGACGAAAAGCGTGTAGTTTATGATCTTAAGCGGTGGTCTCTCTCTAGCTGACTTCTATCTGGACGTTAGGCTCTCGTTCGTACAAAGAGTGGAGATTCCCAGGAGAAAGAACACGGACAACAGCTGGTGATCTATCTGATGTACGATGGTTATTTTGATAGCAGGTTATCTTCGCTGGGTATCGATCGTAGTCACGTGAGCGAGATGTTATCTACCGGCTGGTTTTGTCACACCGCCTTGGTCATTCGTGACTCCATTGCCACACAAGCAGCACGTGACTGAATTTGAAACCAGGGTTGCGTAAGTCACCGCGGTCACGAAAATAAACAAATAAGTGAATAAATATATAAATAAGAAAGCATAAAAAAGAAAAAAGGGTTCAGCTATATATAGCTCGCAGGCAAAAAGAACAAACGGGGACCCGCGGTGGTATTTAAGTACGTCAGAACAAGCGATAGATGAATGCTATGCATATTCATCTATTCGTTGAGTGGCCGCCGTGTTTGTGTCGTTTTGGCCGTTTCCGGCTCTGCCCGAGTCGGTGCCCTTGTGCCTGGGAACCTGTGTTTGTAAGCCTGGTGCCTGATTCCCGTACCTCGCTCTCCCTTTCCTTGCCTGTCTCTGTGTGGCTTTGTTCCTTTCTGTCTTGTTGCCCTGTTGCCCCGTGTTTGTGCCTGTACCTGTGCCTGTGCCTGTGTGTGCCTGTGGCCCGCTCTACATTAGCTTTTCACCTTCTCCAGCTCTTCTTTCTACTTCTCCTTCTTGCCCTTCAGCTTTTTGTCTTTGTTCTCCATAACCCGGATACTCCTCTTCTTTGCTCACCTTGACCATCCTTTTCTCTTTCCTTTCTCTCTATCCCTTCCTTTATCCTTCCCTACTTCCCTCTTTCCCTTCTCTTCATCCTTCCTCTCGTTCAATCCTTCCTTCCTTGATTCCTCTCGCTAAGCTTTGCTTGCCTCCCGCTACGCTCTCCTCTTTCTCAGCTTCTCCTTCCTCTCGCTCTTCGTTCAGGATGCCTCTCGAACAGTAAACGTCGTGGTCGAACGATCGACAACAACAACTTCTTCTACGCCTCAAACCGAGCTTTCTGTTTGAAGGAAAAGAAGAAATAAAAAATAAAAAATAAAGTTAAAGAAAACTCTCATCCACTTCTTCCAGCATCCTAAAGGTTCGTGTTGACGGGCCCAACATTTCTTTCCATCTCGACCTTACTATTATTTTCAACCTTGTCAACTCATTTGTTACCCTCCTCTTTCACTCTTTCCACAGCTAGCTACATACGCACGCACACGCTCTCGCAGTCACCAACAGTTCTTTTATTTTACTTTTCTCGTCCTTGTCAAGATAGAGGGAAACAGGACCAGAAAAAAAGCGAAAAGGAAGAAAAAAAAACACAACCCTCCCTTACTTCAGGATCCTAGACCGGCAAGTTTTTTTTTCTTTCAACATGTTGACCCATGCATATACCCGTTTACTAAACTCCGACCTGTCCCGAATCAACTTTCTTGCTTCATCTGCTTCCTACTCTTCCAAACCAACAGCCTGATTCTACTTTGCCAACCTTACCGTCCCTTCTGTTAATCTTAACATGGCGGTCACCATCCTTCCTGGCCTAGTTGGTACAGTCTCGGCGGATCCGTGCTGTGTTCCCTCACCGACGTTTCTTCCACATCACCATCGATGCTCCTCGTCCCAGTCGACTATCAGACCGATCTCCGTCCAATCGCCCAGCCTTCCTCGAAACACGTCCGGCCGGATAACCACCGCTGGTCTTACCCTCTGCACTGACAGTTTGCCCTTTCCCGCAAACGACCTCAAACGCGTCCGGTTTCCTTGTCCCGTCGGCGAGCCAAATCTCTTTTCGGTATGTGTCGATGGGTCTATTCTCGTTTGACTCAAACTCTAGTCATGGATTGACCTCACGTTAATCTTTCGTCTCTTTTCTTTCGCATTCTTTCCCCCTCTTTCATCAAGTCCACCCAACATACCTGGTCCCCGTTAGAGTACGACCGAACACCAATAGAGCCCCCTTCAGAAGAGGAACGGTCGTGCTTCCTTCCCAAACGAGGCGAACGTTGCTTCTCAACCCCACTGCCGTGCACCCTTCCATCAAGTCCTTCTCAAACCTCCTACCCAAAGTCTTTTGTCCTTTCGGACTTTGATCCAAATGACTCGCCGGTCTGTAGTGAAACAGACGAAGACGCCTGGTCAGACAGTCGCACTGGCGATAATGAAGAGGATCATCACTACGAAACTGATGAGGACGTTAGCCATCACCACGGCCGTGGTGACAACATAGACGGTGCCGATGATGATGATGATGACGATGGTGATGACGACGACGACGACGAGGCTGTTGAAAGAAGATTAAGGATGACCGCCGGTTTGTGGGGGGGAAGTGAGAGTAGCTTGTCGGACGGAGATATCGATCAGGACGAAGACCTTGGAAGTGCGGTGGCTCGCTGCAAAGAAAGACTTAGGCTTTGGCGTTTGGGCTGCGAAGAGGGTGGGTTTTTTCTTTTCTCTTTTCGACCTTCTTTTCACCCTCATTCCCTCTATCATCACCTACTTCGTCCCCTTTATCTTCATCACTGATGCCTTTTCTTCTGCCTCCTTTCCAAAATAAAATTTCGTCTTCAACGATGATAGGCAACCCGTCTTCACGTAGAGAGAGTCTCGACCAACCAGATGTTTCAGAGGGTCCCGAATCGGACTCTGAGCCGACTTCTTCATGCTCTGCTTCAGTCTTTCCCATCACCATCACTCGTCAATCCTCATCTGGCTTTTCGGTTTCTCCTTCCCTGGTCGACAATCATCCCGATGGCTCGACCCCTACCCCTTCCTTTCACCTCGTTGCCTCAACTCCTACCTCGGCTTTCCACCCTTCCTCGCCGAGCGGCTTGACGACCGCCATGGCGATCTCTCCTTCGGAAGCTTCCCCGTCCAGTCGAAGGCTCATGTGGGCCCGATCGCTCAATAGACAGTTCTCGGGTAACTTTGAACATGAATCTCCGGCCACACCTTCTGTCGATGGTGAACGCCCCCCGCTTTCGATCTTTCCTCGAGCAAATTGGTTGTCTGTCTCAGACTCTCCTCCACCCACGCCAGATTGGGATCAGTCAAGATCGATGACAACACCCGATCCCGTCCCATCGTTACAGTCCCAAAAACCTGCTCGGCTTCCCCGCCTGACCCGGACCGACAGCGGGTTCTTTCCTTCTGCCCAACTGAGTCCTCCCACGCTAGACACACTGTCCATGAGTGCTTCCTGTCCGGAGACTCTGCCGGGCCGATCTGATTCCCCATCCATCTCGTCATCCGCCAGACCTGTAGACCAATCGTATCCGATGCCATCCCTTCCGTCAGATTCCTCCTCCGTCTCTTCCCCAACGATATTCCCTGATCCTTCTAGTCAACAGACCGAGTTCTTGTTGTTCTCACCCTCACTCTCCGTTTCGTCTTCCCTTTCGCTCTCCATGTCGGATGATTCCCTCTCGGATGGACATCCCCTCCTCCGTCCGTCTCCACCGGACCTCTCGACCTTTTCCTGGACTCATCCTTTAGTCCGGGAAAAAAATGGCTCAGTAGCGGTCGAAGGGGACGACCGGATATTGTCCGATAGTTGGTAAAGCATCGCCTGTCCCTCTTTCTCTTTTCCATCCAGTGTCGTCTTTTGTTCTTCTTTTGTCGTCATTGTTTTCTCATCCTTTCATTTTCGATTTCTCTATCCCTTTTTCTATCACATACTCCTCTCCCACATATCTCGCACACACACACAAACATCACTAGCATCCGGTCTGGAGAATCTATACTTTCTTTCTTCTTTCCGACTCTCACTTTGCTCATTTCATTCGAAACCACGTGCTCATTCATATACCGTCTTGCGTCTAGAGTTTCACTACTTTTCCTTTAGCAAGGGGTTTTATCCTTTTTACCCCTCATCCCCTCATTCGCTCACTTGCCTCCCCCCTTGATTCTTTCTTCTCGCTCGCTCGCTCGTTTGAACAATTTAATGGTCGATGCCAGTCTTTTTTCGTTCTCCTTTCGGTGACTCGATCACTGTCCGTCCGTTCGTTCGGTTGGTCGCCTTTTACAGTTGATAGTGGTTCATGATACCATGTCCCTCCCCCCTTGTGGTTTTCTTTGCCCACTCTACAATCTTTTTTCGACGAATGAGGGGTTTTGTTTTCTTTCTTTCGATCGTTTTTCTTTTTTTTTTTCTTTCTTGCAAATTTGATACCGATATCAACATATTTACATAATCAAGAAAGCTTGAATGGACAGCAGGTTCATAGATAAGAAAGAACGAAGAAAAGGAAAGAAAGTAGGAAAGAGAAAAGAAAAGAAAAGAAAAGAGGACGTGAAAGGTGAAAGGGGACGGATCGACCGGCTGGACGACGGCTGGGCGGCTTCTTGGCTGGGAAGATTCCACGACCCGAGCGAAACGAAGGAGGGGTGGAATCGATCGAAAGAGGTATATCAGCACTGAAAAAAGAAGAAAAGAAAAGACCACAAGAACAAACAAACATTAAAAAAGAAAAAGGACAATAGATAGATGATTGAGCAGGAATATTTACAAACATGGTTTAGAAGAGAGGGTGTGTGCGTGTGGCAAGAGAGGGAAAGGGTTGATGTAAGAATGAAGATGATGGAAGATAGAGATGAAGATGAAAATAAAGAAAAAAACGGCAGCAGCAGCAACGGCAGAAAATAACAATGACAATAACATATTAATAATTAAAAGAAGAGTCAAAGAAAGAAAGAAAGAAAGAAAAAAGTGGGAACAAGCTGGTCAAACATCTAGAAAGAGTTTGAGATATTCGTCGATGGAGATGTCGATTGTGTTGTTTCGGCTGAGAACTGAGAGAAAAACTGATGAGAAATTGAATTGGAAAATTACATATGTCAGTGAAAATAATCCTTTCGTTCTCTTGCACACATACACAAATCAAAAGGAGTATCCCACAAGAGAAAGAAGAACGTACGGAATCCCAGGAAGGCCAATCAAACATCTGGTTCGGGATCCCACTGACGAGGAATTCGTCCGACCAATTGGAACTCGGCGTACCCTGCATACCATTCTCGCCCTCCACGCTAGCCGGTCGATGCATGAACCCCGATGTCATCTCTGGGATTGTCTCCACTCCTGATCCCGGTCCCACACCTGAACCAGATCCGGACACCAGGCCGTTCTCGACCGTCAAATTCGGTAGACCGGGTGCCGACATTGAAGGAGCAAGCCCAACGAGGTTGCCCGTTTTTATATCCGGATTAAAGTTCCATCCCGGTCCAGTCCCTATCGACTCATGGTCAACCCCGTTCGGTTTCTGTTCATGTTCAGACATGCCTATCGACCCGGACCGGGAATGAACATCAGAAGGCTCGATTGTTCCCTGCAAGACACCTGACTCGTCCAGCTGTTTCTTCAACGCATCAGCAGCTAAGAACACGCCTCCTCCGGGAAGAGATTTATCGACTTTGAACGACACGGCTTCGTTCAAGTCCGGCCGGTTGTTCCGAACGCCGTGGGTAGGATTCAATCGTTTGTTGTTAGCGTGTTGAGAGTGACGGCCATGATGACCAGAGGATTCATGAGCCCGAGCGTGAGGCGAATGCGCGTGAAGCGCCGCGTTGTACAGAAGAGACATCACTTCGACTGTCTGTGTATCGAAAGAGTAGTATAAAGCCAAAACAGAGATGAGAGGTCAAGCTTTTCATTCTATTCACCAAATGAGTAATGAGAAGCGAAGAAGAACAAGTGGACCGCAACACTTACTCTACGACGGATACTCATATGTTCAGGTTGTACCGTGTTTTCCCATCTAAGACACGTCCCACTCAACGTCTGGAGTGCTTCTAGTGCTGCTGGATCTTTTCTTCTAGCCCAGGTGTGATACTATCAGGACGGAATAAATTACGGTCGATTTGCGCGCCGATGTTTGGTATCAGCAACTAAGACAAAAAGAAGAAAAGACGAAGAGGAAATCATTTGTTTAAAAAAATAAAAATCGTACCTGAATAAGTGCGCTTGAGGTAGCCGAGTATGAGATCATGAAGAAAGTATCCAAAGCAGAATCATGCGCGTCTAGCCAATAGATAGCCTCTTTGGATAGAGTGAAACATTCCGTCCAGGAGGAAATATCAAGGCAGAATGTCAAATGCCGAGGACCTTCATAGGAAATTCGTTGATGGACCCTCCAGCTGTGAAGCAATGAAGTGGGAATAAACAAACAAAATCAGCCAAGAATGTTTCATATAGCATACTAGACAATTATGAATGAAACGGAAGTACAATAAGAATAAGATTGCAGTGTAGAGCACTTGCAAAAAGCCTATTTAACGTGGATAGTCAGTCTACCGCATGGAAATACTTGAGGAAAATGGAAGGACAAAGACAAACCTGCTTGCAGACCAGTTTGAGGACCTTGAAATTGAAGAGTCGGAGCAAGACTAGACCGCCAGAATCGCAACTCTCTCAACAGGTCGGTTAGCTGTTGGTCGTTTGTATGAGCCAACCCCGTCGGACTTTATAGTTGGACGACCGAAAGAAAAGAGTGTCAGAAGACGGAAATATTTTAAGCTAGAATCAAATCAGCACACATACCCATAGATTGTTTTGGTTACTTTTCCAAGAAGGATACTCAGTTTAAGAAATTCGCTTAAAAAGAGATAAGGCGCGCCCTGACAGGCTGGATCGGTCATCCTATCAGGAAGAAGAACCTCGAAAGGATCTGTTATTAACGTTGTAAAGGTTGATTAGAAAAAAAAGGAAAGGAAAAAAAAGAAACAACCAAACTTGACAAGACAACGAAAGAGGGAGGAGGAAGAAAGATGAAGGAGAGTACTCACCAGGTAGAAGAACATCACAGTCATGCAAATCAATCAGGATTGGCACGCCTAACGAAGCCGCGTACCATCTGTCCATGATGACACAACAACTCCACACTCGTCTTTTTAATTCGAGCTTGAGTTTTCGGAAACATGGTCAGATAAACGAGACATTTGTTAGCTCGAAAGGTCTGCAAATTGACCATCAAGCAAGAAAAACATACGAAGGCCCGTTCTTCCAATCGGGCTTGATCTGGGAGGTGGTCGGTCTTTTTGATTTCATCTCGATGGAGACCGAGTTCTTGAGCCCTACAGGACGCGCCGAAGAAAGAGGGAGGTCGTTAGATGACCATGGCATTTGACGCGAAAAAGTAGCATGTCAAACAAGAAAGGAAAAAAGAAAAAGAAAAAGGGAGAAACGACAAGAAGACAGACACTTGCATTCTGACGGCGACTCCGAATCTGATATTTGCGACTGCTCCACCGACATTGACCTCAACTCTGTGAAGATCACCGACGGTACTGAGGATCAAGAGACTTTGAACGTTGACGAGATTGATCTCACTCAACACGTCATTCTCTTTGATGATTCCGTTGATGATCTTTCTTAGTTCCTGAAAAATCTCTCGGGATATATCCCGTCTTGTAGCTGCAACACCACAGATAGCGTACAGCAAAAGCGGCGGAGGCGAGGGAAGGCCAAGAAACTCGTGCTTGGTGATCACGGGGAAGAATGGGGATATTGTAGTAAAGTATATGTTGAGCAGACTCTCGAATATAGCCGGGGTCAACTTGGAGGCAGCTCCACTGTCACCAAAGCCAGAGTGAGGTTGTTTGCCGGACGGGCCACCAAAACGATCACCATTCTCCTCGGACGAAGGATCATAAACTTTGATCAATCCGTCTCCTTCAGCTCCAATCTCGTAAAAGGTATGATGTTTGAGATCGTAATCGCAGAACGAGCTTGCCGGTAAATTAGCGCTTGAATGAAGCAAGAACGGAATGGACGTCGGGCCTTGAACTCTGGCCAGCCGAGGACCTTCGATGGAGGATCTCGGAACGATATTTGGTGGATTCGATATTGGGGGTGAAGGGTTGGCCGAAGGCAAATTATTTGGTGCTGGCGCAGACAGATGATACGGACTGAATGTCTGGGAAGCGTAAGGAGATGAGACCGAGAACGGGTGTTGGTCTGGGAAGGACGACGGCTTGGGCGATGGATGGATGGAGTATGGATGTGAAGAGGGCGCATAGTGTGGTTGATTTGGCACGTTCGAAAACGAGAAATTTGAGGTTCCAGAGAGCGGAGGTGAAAACGGATTTGTTTTCGAAGACTCCGCTCGGCCATGAGTCACCATAGCCGAGGAAGGCGCAGAGGGAGCAGCGACAGAATTAGATGACGTCCCGGATGAATGCGGTTGTTGCTGTTGATTGATAGGCCAACGAGTCTCCGTCGGAGAAGATCCTCTAGATGGATCCTCTACAGATGCATTTGGAATGGCCAGACTTGAGTTTCGTTCTCTCGATAAGACCTGGGCAGCGGCCGAGCTAGTAGAGGCCGCAACAGCTGCCGCCGATTCCGAGCCTCTCTTTTTTTTAAACCTGGTTTCGGTGATGGGCAGAAAAAAGGTGCACTCCACTTGGGCGTTCAAACAGTGTTTACAGACCGGAGGTTCCGTGTTGGGTAGAATATCACATCTAGTTTTAGAGCTTCTGCACTTATCGCACGCCCGGCTGGTCTTGGTTCGTTTCTCGGCCGACGATTCGGATGGAGGTGATCGGGGTCCGGCGAGAGCCGGGGTGAGCACAGAGGGTGAAGCTACTGACTTGTGCTTGTTTGACGAAGAATAGAGTGACGTGTTGATCGAGAGTGCTGGCGACGGATCAATATCGTCTTGCGATATTGATGATGTCGATTTGCGTTTCTTTGATGGTGAGAGTGAGACCGGTATTGGAGCATCCATCTTTGCAACTAATGGGTATCACCAGATGTAAAGCGTGTATCAGAGGTGAACGACGAGAACAAACACTATGAAACAGCTGTCAGAGACCGGGTACACTCGGACAGGTTTCAATTAGGAGATAGAGAGGGCGACAAGGGGGACCGGATCTAATGTTTCCAGAATGGGCGAATGTACCCAAAAAAAAAAAAAAAAAGACAATCAAGAATGTTGAAGGTAGATGATGGGAGTAGTAGAGAATGAGGCTGACGAAGATTAAGGTTAAAAAAAGAAGAAGAGACGTGCAAGACATCCAACATACGACTCACTGGTCTGTTGCGATCGATCATAACTCTCACTCTCACTCTCACTTTGATCGTATCTTTTTCTTTTTCTTTTTCTTTTTCTTTTTCTTTATCTTTCTGTTTCTATTTCTGTTTCTGTTTCTGCCTCGCCTTTTTTCTTTGCCGGACTTTCTCTGAAGAGTCTGACGAGAGCTTTATTCCAGTCATCTGTCGAGTTGACCTCTTGGGTGTTTGCTGATTGAAGCACATCATTCGTTTTGTGTCTTTTCCCTTTTCGTTTTGATTTATTTATCTATCTGTATGTCTATGCATTCTTGGCAACACATTGGATGGTGTTACAAACGTCCATCTGTTCTTGAATTCCAGTATTCTGGAATGTCGAGTCTGCTTGTAGCAGTCGTTGAAAAGATCACCGAGGTATCTTGAAAAACTCTCTGGTGTACTCTACATCTCGAGAGATCATCAATCTTTCCATACATCCTTTAGTCTTCTCTGTTCTTGCCATGGTCATGGGTCTTTTTATTCTTCTAATCAATCTTATCTCTCTTTCTTCTTTGAGACATGATAATCTCTCCTTCAAACGTTTCTCTTCTCACAAACCAGTACGATAGCGACTTGCGGTTGATCAGCCGTCTCTCTATCCATCTAATCAAAGATTTCACTTCACATGTCGAGCGGATCGAATACTTTGCCTTTAATGAAATATCAAGTTATTAAATTGTTCCAGCAACCACAAAGCTGAATAGCTCGAGTTCTGACTAGCTTGAACAATCAAGCTCTGAGAAGAATTAGTGGAGAGGATCCTGTTCTGCCTTGGTCAAATCACACCGCACCCTTTGGATATCAAAGCCATTGTGCATCACAGCTGCCGACAAGCTTGCCATTAACCAAAATCACTGGGTCTGATCAAACTCCGTCGTCTTCTGTATCCACTAAGCCTACTTTGCTGCAAGACACTTTGCTACTTCCAGACGCATCGCTACTGATATACAAATATGCACAACTAAACCCTCGTCCTCTCACGACCAACAACAAGGTAGAAGGTGACCCGCCCTCCGACGGTTACTAACCAGCCCAGGTAAATGATCTGTATCTGACCGAACAACTTGCAAATTGAACCCTCGTTCAATCCTTACCATAACACCAATCCAGTTCTTTGTCTATCCCAGACGAAGACAAGGAGGACGATATCAGAACGAATGTTTTCAAGATCATGCTTCTTGATCTCCAAAGGTAAGTGTCGTTCTCTCAGGTTCTTGCCTTTGCTTGTCGTTTCAAACTCTCATCCAGAATTATACGCTCACTCGACTCTCTCTTTTCTTTCTCAGCAGTAAGCTCGTACGAAACCCTCTTCACTCGTAGGTCATACTCAGCCCTTGGTGAACCAACCAAGGGGCATCATCTCTCAAAAGGGTCAAAACGAAGACGCGGAGCCACGAAATCTCAATTCTCTTTAGATAGCAAAGCGATCGCTGGATTTGGGATTTCGTCGACAACACAATCAAACGCTGCACATGAGCAATTCAAGCTGGGTTCAAACTGGTCGAAATGGTTAACAGAAAAGGAAGAACATCGAACTGATCAGTTCATCACCTGTGTCCGTTCTTTTGATCCTTCTTTTCGTCTATGTCGTCCGTCCGTTCGTTCGTTCGTTCGTGCGTTTCGGGTCTAACCAATATAATGAACGTTCTCAACAGATTCACCTCCTGCCTCTTGACTTAAACTCGAATACTCTTCGCGAGCTTTTTTGGGAATGCAACATCCGAGTGCTCGAAGCTTGGAAACCTATCGGAAAACGGTCTGGTATGATCCAGACGACTTTTGAAGATCAAAAGACGGTGCTTAATCAGTTGAATAAGAAACGAATGCCATGGGGGGTGAGATATTCAAGGCCTGACTCAAGTCTTTCTTTGTCCTTTACTTATATATTTTACTTGGCTGACTGGTTATCTTTCTCTCTGGGCTTGAAGGTTCTAGAGGCTCAACCCGCTGGATTGGCAACAACGATGATTGAATTGTCTACATCGGAAGAATCCGAGTTCAACCTTGTCTCTGGCAAATCCAGTGTCAAACCAAAAAGGAACAAAGATAGACCGTTTATCAAACCAGATTCATTTTTCACCATGCCCTCCTCCTCAATCAGTTCTCTCCCCACACTCGCTTCAACGTCCATCAAGAATATATCCACAGGTTCCCCGACAACTGTCTCGGAACACTCCAAAGATTCAAATTACAAAACGAAGAGCCTTACAAGAGCAGAGACAAAGCTCGCCAAGGCTCAGGCAAACTTCAAAACAAACGTCGTAACAAATCAGGATGATTCGCTCAAACCAAGGGTCTTGGCACCTGCAGAAGTTCCATCCCAACAGAAAAAGGCGGATGTTGTTCCGTCGCCTCAGCCCCAAAGAGGCTCTTTCAAGGCCGCCTCGGCGATCACAGCCAGTAACACACCACAGTTTGGTACCACACCCCAACGGCAAATCCAACGGCAAGGTAAGAAATCACAATTCGGGCTCATCAGTAGAGCCAACCATGTGGAGACCGTTCGGCAGACCAAGTCACCTATCGACGGATTTGTTCCTCGAGTAAAGACACCGGTCAAAGAGAAGGCAATAGAGGAAAACAGGACAGAGAAATCCAGGATGATGACCGGCTGGAACATGCCCTCGAGTTCTCCGTCACTCTCCCTGTCGGTTGACGAGATGGAAAAGTCGAAAGCTCCGTCGACCAAAAAATCCAGGGCTGCTAAGAAGGTATACTTCCTCATTCAAGTTTGGTTCATATAGGCTTTGACGGCAGACGATGATATCTCTTTCTTCTCGCCACACCTTTGCTCAACTAATTCTGAACAATCTTTATGGTTATCATGGTTTCGGTGTCATAGCTCTTGAAGAACGTGTTCAGAACGGACGGCAAGTCAGAAAAAATTGATCGAACAAACGCCGCTTCTGTTTAAAACCGCGTGTTCGTTTATTCTTTTTCTTCTCCTCGTTTCGAACGCGATCCTGATGTTCTCTCTTGCTTTTGCTTGTACTTCTGTGATTATTTGTTAGTCGGTATCCTTTTATCAATTTTGCAAGCATCCATCAGAAATGTAGGACAAAGTATACAATTCAATCCCTAGATATGTAACATCAATTTATGAATAGCTTATAGAAAGAAATTTCATCAAAATCACATAGCTACACCTCGCACGGACGGATCTAAACAAAGGAACATGGTTTGGCCTATTACGGGTATTGAAAGAAAACACAAGAGGAGATGTGGAGAAGAGGGGCACGCCAATCAAGAAGAGTCACTTGTCAAGCCGACTGGAAAAAATCGGCGAAAGATCCATCGGAGTCTTATAAGTTCAAGAAATCATCCTCGTCTTCGTCCAGAAGCTCGTTAACCCATCTGTATTATATCCGTGTTCGTTTAAAGCAATAGAAGAACAAACAAATAGAATTTCAATAGATGCGTAGATAGGCGCGTCAGAATCCAGCGTTGTCTCTGTAGCGTGAAGGAAGATATGCAAATAGAATATGCTTGACGAAGAGACGAACCTGAAGAACGAACTAGCCGGGAAACCGACGACCTGTAAAGTAAACGTCCGGGGTACCCACCATCAATCAAGATCCGATTATATTACTAAATCTGAAGGTTTAAGAACAAACAGAAAATATGACAAACATTATTGTAGTCGCCTTCTATCTTTTCGATTAAAAGCCCTCCTAGGCCCTGTATACATTTGTTTTTTGAGTGTCTCAGCATAAGTTTCGAATATATGTAGCATACGCAAGCAAGGATAGAGAAACCTGGAAGAAAACAATCATACCTGGATTCCAAATCCGCCTGCTTTCCCCTTTGATATATTTTCCACAACCGTGTTCAGTACTATCCAGGATAGATCGTTTGAGGAGGAAAAATAATATAAAATTAGAACTACTTACCATTCCTTCGTTCGAATCCACTGAAGATTCGAAATAAACCAATCAATCAATTAATGACCACCCGACGTCCAGATTGAGAGAAGTAAATGACCAAAAACGATTATAGAAGACTTACCATAACTCTCCAGCTCGCTCACCGTGTTATTAGCAAACTTCACCAGAGTGGAGCAGGAAGTAGACCGCATCGCATAGCCAGGTGCGCTTATTGTTGGGAACACTAAATGCATGACATGGATTCAGGTCGGGTCGTGAGCGAGTCAAGGCAAGCTGATACCGAGGAAGGCTCGGATAGAATACTGGCAAGAAAACGCACCTAGAACGACGGAGGTGATGACCTGGCAGGTTTGACCGTTCATATCGAGTAACATTCGTAACTGATATCGTTGGAAAATTTCTAGTTTAATTCAGCTCGATCGAGTAAGTTGTCATAGGATGAAGGGAGCAAACGGGCGGACGTTATCTCCTTTTGAGGAAGGCTTTTCTAGAATCAAGCTCTCCGGTCCACCGGAACCTGTGCCTAGCTCGTGTCTTGTATTGGGATTTATCTGAGGAGGGAACACGACAATCGTATCGGCTGTCGTTTGAACAATTCACACATATGAAAAAGTTAGTATAAAGAAGAGCGGCATCTAAGAAAGACTGACAACATTAACCTGAGATAACAAGTTCCGGAGCGTCTTCCGGGTCTTGTGAAACCAATCTCTCATAAACGTCCCTTCCCTAAGATTATTTTCCCAAGTGAAGAAAGAAACGATTTATAAACCATCTTCTCTGAATCTAGCTCGGAAGGAAAGGAAGGAACGTACCTTCTCACCGGCGGTCGCCGTTGGGTATGCACTCAGATCGTCCCTATACTGATCATGCGGTAAATCCTCCTCAAACGTTGATGGTACGATTTCCGGAGCGAGACCCTATCAGGAAAGTCATAGAGTAGCTGCATATCAGTTACCAAGTATAACGAACAACGACCTGACGATGAAGAGTGTTAGCGAAAAATCGGCAAACTAACGAGGGACTCCAGAATCTCTTTTCGACGAGGCGAGGCCGAGGCTAAAACAATTCGCTTGTTGGCCATCTTATTGAATGCTGGAAGGGCGAGCGCGTGGGAAAGTACGGCCTGATGTTTTGGAAGAGCTACCATGATGTCAAAGATGATCTATAGAAGTGATGGTTGGAACGGAACCATGGGTCTGTCATATGGCTCAGAACGATGCTGCTGTCCGCAAAAGAGGAGCTGACGTAACAGCGGGAATCACCGTCTACCTGTGTTTTGTTCAAACCCATCTGGTTGCTAAAGTGCGCTCTACCCACAACCGATTGTCATTGGTTATGATCAATGGATAGATAGCTATATACACACCTCACACACACATCGTCTAAGTCATATATAAAGAGAGTGAGAGAGCGCAAGACAACTCGACTGAAACCTGATTAGAAGGACATGAGACCGGATGGTTACGCTAGCAAGTCACACATTCCTAAAGTGGGGTCCCGCAAAAAACATGGCAAGTTTTTCCTCTGTTCATTTTCGGATGGCTCTGTTGAACATTCCAACGGTCGTACCCGTTGGAACATATACACTCACCTTCATATTCGGTTCACGTTCTGATAGCAATGGGACCTCCTCAAAGGGTTAGGTATAATTCTCGCGCGAGAGCCTCTACAGCTGGAGGCTCATCTCATAAGAAGCGATCCAGATCGACGCCCGTTGTAAACGAGTCTATTGCTAGGACCACCGTTGATGGTCCTTCTGGAGACGGTCAAATGGATATTGTTATCCCAAAAACAAAGGAGGAGAAGGAGGAGGAAAGGAAGCAAAAGCTGAAAGCCGAGGTTCGTATGATTTCTTTCCTTTTACCGTTGTTGTAGCGCATAGGCCGTTGAAGACTCAACCAAATGTATACGGCTTACTCACTCGTACTCTTATGCCGAACAGCTCGTAGCGGCTTCAGAGACAAAGATGTCGAGCAAGAAGCTCAAACGGCTGGATGGCTTTATTGTGCGTATCGTGTGCTATCTATGTCATGTCTGCCAACAAGATAGTTGATCTCTTCATTTGGTTCTTCACAGGCCAAGAAACTCAAGAAAGAAGCTCGTGTCGAGCTTTTCGAAAAATTACAGTCCGTTTTTCTTTTCTTACGTTCTGCTCTCATATTAGAAACATCATGCTTTAGATCATGAGCTGACTCGTATATGCACCTATCGATCATTACCTTCCTTGCAACCCACAGATCATCCCAGTCATCAATTCCTACTTCGTTACTCCCCTCACTGGCCTCAGCTTCGACCCTTGGTTCTAGGCATATATCTTCCCACGCAGAGCGAGCGGCCAAAGCAGAAGACCTGTCTGTCCGAAAGTTGCTCGATAAACAGCATAAGAAACGAAGACTGAACGATTCGGAGTCGGATGGCTCTGGTTCCGATTCCGAGGGGGATGATGACGATGATTGGGAAGCCAAATTCGGAGGTGCAGGTGGAGAGTCCGTTCCTTTGCAACGGTATATTGCTGAACCAGAGGACGAGGCTGAGACTCAACAGGAAGCTACACAGTCAGGCCGACCGACAAGTGGAATCGACGGAGTGATGGCCGTAGAAACCTTGCCGGTAACACGAACGGTAGGAGGCGCACTCAAGAAACCCGACTTGGGGGCTGTCATCGTTGGAGGGGCGTTAAAAAAGAAGGGAGACGGTGGCGCGTCAGTCAAGGTCGTCCCTATGAAGAAAGCCAAAGGAAAAGGAAAGATGGTGAGCTATTTGTCCTTCAAAGATCCTCTTTCCTTTTCATCCTCTTTTGCTGACTACTATACCTTCGAATTTGAACAAGATGACATTCGGAGCCTGGAAATCACTCGAAAAAAACACAAGCGCGCCATCAGACTCATCATTCGATTCATCAGATTCAGAAATGGATTCGGATTCGGAAGACGACGATGACGACGACATGTCTGGCTCTGATGAGAACGATATTTCTGGCTCTGAAGATGACAACTCGGAAGAAGAAGACGAAGATAGTGAGGACGATGAAGAAGAAGAGGAGGATGGGGGCGAAGAGCAAACAACGAAAAGAAAACGAAAGGCCTCAAACTTCAAGGCCTGGGCAATTCAACAACTAGAGTCCACATACAAACAAGTCGATGAATCTCCCATTGACCCTGCTTCTCTTGCTCGATCTTCCATCATTTCTCAGGCTCGACCGGCTTATGAAGAAGGTCTCAATCTGGTTTCGGGTTCTGCACTCAAGAAACCTATCGCGGAAGCCGACAGCCAATCTGCTGCCAACACTCCTCCATCTAATACGGCCGTCAATCCTCCCCCAAAGAAAGAGCCTCGAACGGTTCCCTCGGTGAAGATTGGTCCTTTAGGAGAAACCCTTCGAATACCTCCGTCGTCCCTCCTGATTCGATCGTCGAATCCTAAGAACAGACAACTTGTAAATCGACCGGAAGAACTTCAAAAGAAGAGGTTGGAACTGCCAGTGGTGGCTGATGAACAAGAAATCATGGAAAAAATATTGATCAGCAACGTTGTGGTTCTCTGCGGAGAAACCGGATCAGGAAAAACAACTCAGGTTCCTCAGTTCTTATATGAGGCTGGCTTCGGAACTGCCGGTAGTGGTGCGCTCTCTCTTCTACTTTCTTACTGACTTCTCCCATAATTACCGCTGATACTTGGTTCCTTTTTGTAAATCTGTCAGACAATCCGGGTTTGGTCGCTGTGACTCAACCTAGACGAGTAGCAGCCATGTCAATGGCTGCTCGAGTGGCTTCAGAGCTTTCTCTTCCTTCTTCCAAAGTCTCTTACCAGATTAGATATGACGCTACCGTCTCTCCAGAAACAGCCATCAAGTTTATGACTGATGGTGTTCTTCTTCGAGAGATTGCGAGAGATCTCTTGTTGACAAAGTACTCGGTCGTAATCGTAGATGAAGCGCACGAGAGGAGTGTCAATACAGATGTCTTGATCGGTCTGCTGAGCAGAATCGTCCAGCTGAGAAAAAAACGGTTCGACGAAGCCCCGGAAGGCGCCAAGGTGTGATAGGTTTCAATCACCATATGTTTCCCTTGCCTTTCCACTGATCCAATCATTTTTATAATTGCTACCTATCATTCAGCCTCCACCGTTGAGATTGGTGATCATGTCGGCCACTCTTCGAGTGACTGATTTCACACTCAATACCCGACTTTTCAAGACTCCTCCACCTACCATCACGATCCCGACACGACAACATCCTGTCACCGTTCACTTCAATCGACGAACACCTTCTGATTACCTAGGTGAAGCTTACAAGAAAGTTAGCAAGATCCATACTCGACTGCCGCCAGGAGGAATTTTGGTCTTTCTTACTGGTCAAGGAGAGATTCAGACATTGGTCAAAAATCTAGAAAAGTCATATGGTGTAAAGGCTTGGGAAGAAAGAAAGAGGCTGAGAGAGGAGGCAAACTTGAAGCTGAAGGAGAGGAATAGTTGGTGGAAAGAAGATAAGAAGCCATCGAAGAAGGAGGACGAAGACGGAAAGAAGAACATGAAGCTCATTGCGAACAACGGTTCGTTCATTTTTGTCTTTGCTACTCTCACTCCTCCCGCGTTTTCCATCGCATCTTACAAGTGCATCTTTGTTTCCACCTAAATCAACACCTTCACTTTCATATCAGCCGATATGGAGATCGAAGATATGGATTTTGCACAAGACAGGGCCGATCTTGCTGGAGACGTGGACGATGGTGCCGATTCCGATCCAGAAAATTTGGATAGTGACTCTGATCTGGAAGATGAAATCATTTTGAATGAGGCTGAGTCTGAAGGTGAGCTTTCTTTGGATCGATTGTTTTTTTACCGAGCTGCTTTGAATCAGAACAAGAGTTTGATGATCTGCGTTTTCATTCTTCCCTTCTACTACGTCCAGTCCCGATGCATATCTTGCCATTGTATTCGCTCCTACCCAGCGATAAACAGATGAAAGTTTTTGCTGAACCTCCGGAAGGCACGAGACTAGTAGTGGTAGCTACAAACGTAGCAGAAACCTCACTTACCATTCCAGGAATTCGATATGTCGTCGATTGCGGTCGAGCTAAAGAGCGTCACTTTGATCCGGTATCTGGTGTCCAGGCCTTCAAGGTTTCCTGGATCTCCAAAGCATCAGCGTCTCAGCGAGCAGGTCGAGCGGGTCGAACTGGTCCTGGTCATTGCTACCGTTTATATTCCTCTCCAGTCTTCGAAAACTACTTTGAACAGTTTGCCGAACCAGAGATTCTCCGAATGCCTATCGAAGGGATTGTTCTTCAAATGAAAAGCATGAATATCTCGGCCGTTGTCAACTTCCCGTTCCCTACACCTCCCAACAGAGATTCGCTAGCCAAGGCCGAAAAAATCTTGACGTTGTTAGGAGCGTTGGACCCTAGTACCAAGGAGCGCTCTTTCGCTACGATCACCCCACTTGGCGAAGCACTTTCACTTTTCCCTGTCTCTCCCAGGTTCTCAAAGATGCTTGTGTCTGGTCAGTCACATGGCTGTTTACCGTATGTGATTGCCTCGGTTGCTGTATTGGCTGCAGGTGATCCGTTCTTGAGAGAAGCTGCATTGGGTAACGATGGAGAGGGTGAAGATGATGAGGATGAGGCAATGGCGGAGGCATCCGCTGAGCTTTCGCATATAAGGAGCGCAGAGATCAGACAAAAAGAAGAACAGAGATTAAAGAGGCGATCATTCTTCCAAAGTCAAGCTGTTCGTTACTCAGTCTCAATTATTTTGTCTCTTTTCTGTCAACTGTATAATGTCTCTCAGCTTATGTCCTTTTTCGTTTTTTGTTTGTTTGTAGGTCTACAACTCTTTGGGTAACGGCGCAAGTGACGTGTTCAGGATGTTAGCTGTCGTAGGCGCTTACGAGTACGATGGCACCGGTGAAAAGTTCTGCGCCAAAAACTTCATCCGTCCAAAGGTCGGTTCTCGTTAGATTCTACTGTCTACGTCAAGAGAAAGCGTTTGGACTGACCGTCTTGATCTGTTTCCATGTGTTTTTGTTTCGTCCTAAAGGCCATGCAAGAGATACACAAACTTCGAGCCCAGATTTCTCATATCGCTCAAGCAAACCTCCCCTGTGTTTCTTCTTCCACTCAACCCCTCTTTTCACCTAAACTTTCCCCTCCCAATTCAACCCAACTTAAAATCCTCCGACAACTTCTTACGTCCGCTTTCATCGACCAAGTAGCCGTTCGAAAGGACATTTTGGACCCATCTTCTCGGTCGGCAGGTGCGAGATTTGAATCAACAAGAGGGGTGGCGTATAGAGCTATGGGTGTGGACGAAGATGTCTATATTCATCCAAGTTCGGTTTTGTTCCATGGAGAACCCCCGGAGTGGGTTGTTTGGCAAGATGTCGTTCGAACGAGTAAAGTTTGGATCAAAAGTACGTCTTTCAGTGGTTTTTTGTTTGCTTTTTTGTCCTTCTTTATATTTATCTTAACTCGATCTCTCGCGCTTTGAATTTGAAAACAGCTGTAACAAAAATGAATCCAGCCTGGCTCCCATCTCTATCTCCACCCCAATTCATCTCATACTCCAAACCACTGGAGACACCTCGTTCAATCTCTCAAGCGAAGTTAGTAGGCTCGAAAGAGGGTGAAACCAGAGAGACGTTTGTTATTCCTAGGTTCCATATGTCGGCTCTGGCTTCTGGTGCAGGGTTGGATAGTAAAGGTGTGGAACTACCGCCGATGAAACGAGTAGAAACCTGGAAGGGTGGTCGATGGACGTTGAAGTGATATAACATTTAATTTAGATTCAGAGTTATATCAAACCTCAGATATTAGAGAGTTTTTCTGATGGTTGACAATTTTCAAGACCTAGAAGATGACAATGTGATGAAGACACACTTGGTCTACAAAAAGAATACATCTATACAGAGAAACCCCCCAAGATACGGATACAAAAGTTCCGTCGACAGCTGCCCATGATAACTGCTTTTTCACGGATCTTCTTTCTTGGTCCTTTCTCCAAAACCAAATCCTTTACCGAATCCACTTTTTTTATTCTTTTTGGTGCCAGCCTCTCCAAACTCTTCATTCCACTGTGGTCGAAACCCCAAGAAAGCACATCAATCATTGTCAGTTTTTGTTAATCGTAAGAACGATATTTGCAAAGTTTCGGTATGGATTGACGCGAACCTTTCTGAGTTGAGGTAACGATCCCATCTCCTCCGAACCGGAACTCGATGAATTCTTCAACGCATAATCAAAATGTCGAGCCATCAATACTCTCTTTTTGATCTCCTTTTTCGTGTTTTTTCCTTCTTTTGTTGCCGTGGGCGATACTTTTGGTTCCAAGTCTTTCGGCAGGACTTTCAACCCCTCTATATCCTCTTTTGATGAGTTCTTTGAGACCTTGATCTCTTTCTGGCGGAGGACATCATCTGGTGACTCTTCGGTTGTCACCAGCGGGACATTCTGGTCAGATACATCCAAGGAGCATTGACTGGCGTGCTTTTCTTGGTCAAGGGAAGAATCTTCTGAAGTGGAAATTGTTGGAGGAGTCAACGTCACGCCCGAAGAATCAGCAGAGGACGTTGAGTTGGAGGGCGTTTCAGAATTAGGCTTAGCGGAGCCTCCATCGATGTTTTGGGGTTTGGCCCAAGGAAGGGCATAAAGCTCCTTGACCGCTTCCTGAGCAGCCATTACGCAGAGATCTAAGAAAGTGACGAACAAACTCAAGCACGTCAATCAAAAATTGCTTTACAGCAGATATTCAAGATTAGATACGAACGCTTGAGATCACTACCCGAATAAGTATCGGTATCCTTGGCCAACTTCGCAAGATCCACATCAGGCGCCAGCTCCTCCGTTTTGCAAAGAATTTTGAGGATGGCTGTTCATGTATCAAGACAAACGTTGAGGATCAACAATTTACATGATACAACAAGGTTCAACTCACCTTCTCGTTCCTTTAATCCAGGAAGATCAATGAGTAGCCGCCGAGGAAGTCGTCGAAGGACTTGAAGCCACAAATATACAAGATTGATAAATACCGTGGTCCGTTATGTTCGATGACGCACCCCACAGTCACTTTTCACGTACCTGCTTCGTCTAAATCTTGAGGACTTTTTCCACGAGATAATAACATAAACTGTATTTGTTAGTGTGATATATGGTATAACAGATTTCCAGTTCTGACTCAACTACTCACCGGTTGGTAGCACCAATCACCACTAGCCTTGTGTCTTTGTTGAGCGACTGTTCGGAATTTTGAATGTTTTAAAAAGGAGATCGGCAAGAGCAAGTAGGACACTGAATTTAAAGCTTACAGCTGAGGAAAGTCCATCCATCTCCTGCATAAACTCGGTGAGTACCTGGCGCCTCGAGTTGTCTCCAGTACCTGCCGATCCTGTTCGAGTCTTCATATACGAATAAACCATCGAGAGTAATTAGATCAAAAGCTGTGCAGTATGATATAGCTATCGATAATTAAGGGGCTTACCTGGAAAAGCGCATCCAACTCTTTGATTTCCAGTCCAGAAGAATTGACAAGTTCAGCATTTTGCTCAGAAGAACGTATGTCAGTGTGACGAGAATATCACCAACCGTCGATGAACACGATACAGGGAGATAACTTCCGAGCGACTGTGAAAACTGCCTTGACAAGCTCTGATCAAGATGGAGGATACATATCGATCAGCCCAATCTGAACGTTACTCGATTGATGAAGAGATATACACGAACTTTCGGCTTCTCCGACATACATGTCCTGCAAGTCGACAAACCAGGATAAGTTAATTCAACTCGAGCCAACAAGTCGCCATAAAAAAATGAAGCCATACCATCACATCCGATGGCTGGATGGACATCATTCGCGCTCCACTTGCTTTTGCCAGAGCCCTGACAAGTAAAGTCTTTCCAGTTCCAGGCGGACCGAACAGAAGGGCACCTGAGGAAGAATGATTCTTCAAAACTAAATCACATAGAAAGACAGAGTAGATGGGAATCCATCTTATCAACATTGAAACTACTCATCAACACGATGATGAAATAGAGAAATTTGCTTGACTGACTTCCTGTGCTAAATGCTTCCGGGAAAAGAAGAGGTAAGGAAACCACACTCCTATGGTAGAGAACGACAGGTAACATTATTCTAAGTCAGTCTCGAAGAAAATAACTTGATATAGAATGAAGACCATAGAAAAGGCGCGCACCTTATGGCATCGGTTGTCTTTTCTGGTAGATGCACATCTTCGAATGTTTCTTTCACCAGCTTTGGGTCAACGATTGTTGGAAGAATTCTCTTCTCATACTTATTCAAAGACGAATCCCTCTTCAGCGCCTCGATCACGTAGTCCTTTCCATCCTTTCCTTCTACTGATCCTTCCGTAGTCGACTTGGAGTTCGCCTTGGATGCTCTTGACGATGCATCGGCGTCATACTCAGCCTCTTTGGCTGGTTTGATACTTCCATGTCGAGTCTCGTGTTCGATAGCTTTATCCGTGACTTCTTGAATTCCATACCGAGAAGATGCCTCTCTTCCGGTTGGGAAATAGTAAAGATATTCATCCAGGCTAGATGATTGGTGAACAGAAACTTTATGCATGAACTCTCGGAAAGCTTCCGCCTGCCCTTGATGATCGGACCGAGCAATCACCGCTTTCAGAATGTCCTTCCATCCATATGTCAACTCGTTGAGAGATGGTCGATCTTCATTCGATGGCCGGCTGGAGGAATTAGACTCAGACCGTTTAGAAGAAGCAGACTTAGTCAGAGCTGGCTGTTTGAGAGACTTATGGTCGATAGCAACTCCAGCGGCAATGCCTGAGTAAGCGACAACGTTGTCCCAAGGAAGTATCGTTTGTTTCGTCTGTTTGATGAATCGATTGATAAAATTGACCGCGTTTGCCGCTCGTTCCTGGAACGCTAAAGCCGGAGGTTGGAAGAGGTGATGGGGAGTATGGATGAGTTCTTCTTGGATAGGATCTTTACTTGCGAACAAGTCAGCCATCGGCTGAAGCTCCTCGATGCTACCGATAAGATTCGCCTTCGAAGCGACGGCGCCTAGCTTGAAGAGTATCTCGTTGATTTTGAAACGAATGCTTTCGCGTTGGTATGTCTCCCTCTGAGGGTTCACTTTTGTCGGCAGAACATTCACGACTCTCCAGACACCATGCTTTGACTTTCCTCTACCTTTCTTGGAACCAAGCTTCCGGCCTCGTTCGTCAGCCGGAGAGAACGGGCTGTCACCACCTAACCCATTGATCCCAGACAAGTTGATCCGGAAAGCAACGCCTTCTTCCGGAAATCTATCCATTCCAGGGAATAACGGAAACCCAATCGGAGCTAAAGGAGTGGTCGAAGAGGAAGGATCTACAAACCCAGGAATCAAATCTCCCCAAGCTCCGATAGTGATCTTTTCCATCCTCTTTTGCAAGATTGCTGTTCGGAGCCCTTTATCCTCTCCCTCCGGCACTACATTTGTCAATTGCTCACGCGATGTGCTCAGACGTTGGGTTGGAGTCTCTCGCGGATAATCATCGAAATCTTCCGGTGGTTGTGGCCACGAGTGACTTGAAGGCCTCTTACTTGGCGAAGAATTCAACACCGATGGACTCAAGCCAAGCACAATCGTGGCTGGTGCTGTGTCGTTTCTAAAAGAATGAACAGCATCGGCAAGAGCATGGAACCATGATAGCCGTTGGTCTTTTGAGTTCATTGTCCCCCCAAAATCATACGTATTTTTAAGGATTTCTGCGTTCTGGATATATATGATTCGAGGCTTAACTGGCTCTTTGGTGGAAGCTTTAGATTCTGCATTCGACAGTTTAGAAACGCGGGACCGGACCAGCGATTCAAACAATACTCGAACCGCTTGGGGAAGCTCAAGGACAGAAGATGATGCGAAAGAGTTTGCTGGAGAGACTGACATGTCGGCTGATGGTGATCGAGTATTCGAGAAAGAAAGTTCACTTGAGGCGACACCTAGATCACCCACTGGGTCGCACGATGGCACCTTTGGTTCAAATCGGGCCGCCTGGGGTGAAAAGCCATCCTCCTCGTCTTCCAAGTGCGACCGAAGAGTATCTAGATCAACTTCTGTTTGCACAGAGTCTCTCGGTGCCATTGGTGAAGAAGGAGCCGGCGGACTAGCGCTCATCAGCTTGAATGGGTTGCTTTCCAAAGGTATGATGGCCATGCCTGCTCCTAGACTATCACCGTAACCTTCTGAGCACAGGTCGATGGCATCCAAGAAGACAACTTCAGCTTCTACCTGAGCAGCTACCTCCTCCACCGCGGCGGTTATGACATAACCACCCCCGTCGATTGGACAGTAACAGCCTATCACAGGTTCAACTCGACCTTCTTCTGGATCAGCCGGGTTTTGCTGAGCGTGATACATGGACTCCAAAATCGTTGCCTTGAGAACCGAGAGGTTGGCATGAGTCGGTATCGCATCGTAGGCGGCACTGATATGTTTCGGTACCTTCAGAAGATTTGCCGTCGAGGGTTCATCCTCCGAGACCGGTGCATAGTATTCCGGCATGAAATCTGGATCGGAAGAATGTCTGCCCTCTAGCGTCCTGGTTGAGGGAGCTGTCACGTAAACATGAGGGTTGTAACCCTTCAATGACAAGCTTAAGCTTTTGCTGAGTGAAAGGCTTAATGAGCTCGTCATTGAAAGGAGTCGTTTGATTGAGTTCGCTGATGATCGGGAAGGGTTGTTCTTAGGTTTGGAAGGAGTCGAAGACTTGGTGATGTTTGTCCGAGGAAAGGCTACCAAATGTGAACTTGAAAAGAGCTTTCTAGAAGCGGTACCACCCAGTTGACCCTGTGCCAATATCGACTGACGAGAAAGACAACGAGGCAGCATGACTAAATCTAAACCAAGGTAAGTCGAATTCAACTGAACTCAGCAAGGGAATATGTATACAGAGATTGTAAAAAGCCATGCTTTCCATTACTACTCATCTTGAGAAGCAAGAACCGGAACTAACCTGATAGAAATTATGTGTTTAAGAGAAAATCTCTGCTAATACGATAACGAAGAAAAAGAGACTAAGACAGTGATGACTGATCAAGGGAACCAAAGGAATAAGTAGAAAGGTGAAGATGTCTGAATGATGGATTTGCAAGAATCGAGATTTGAAGTTCCTGAATGACGGTCGGAACAAGATCTATCGTGACAAAAGATGAGGTCAAAGTCAAAGAATTGAGCATTAGAAACAGGGACGTTGGAAGGTAACAGGCTCTGAACAAAGTTATATATCTACTTTATCGAAATTTTGTAGCCCCAGGTATGCGTTGTGATCGACGAGATGTGGCCGGTCCTTTGAAGAAGGTTGAAGGGATAAACTGAATATGACGGGTTCGGTCGGTTGTTAATATCTAGTTAGAGTAACAACTGAGTCATCGAGATCAATACGTGTTATCAACATCTTCTAGGCTTTCATCGCTTCAACGTTGATAAACATTTAAAGTCTGGACTCTATTGATACATCATATGGGACGTTATGTTACTTCATAAATGGCGAGTATAAGGAGATCGAGCAACAAAGATGTATCGAAGGGATCAGGATAAATAGCTTGCGCGCGTTTGCTAAGATTCACACTGATCACAACACATAGACCATTGATAATTGGAATTACAAAAGAATGAATCGCAAGGACAAAAACTCGAGAAAAGGGGCACATGGTGCTGACAGAGATATGAGAACGAAAGGAAGAGAAAGCGAAAGAGAAGGGATCTGATTGAAAAGATGAACCTTGCAGGGAGAATACACGAATGAAAAAGAAGAAACATCAAGTCTTAAAGGAAGAGAATGGCACCAACAAAGAAAATATATATTAAAAAAACTCTGACTGTAAAGAGAAGATGATAGGGAAAAGAAGCCTTCGACACGCACAAACATATATTCAATTAGAAGAGAAAGTCATCTAGGGAACAAAGACAAAATGGCATGGCCCTCTCAAAACTGTTCAAGATGAAACTCGGGTTTCAAAGAAACCACTGTCGTTTTCGTTCATCTTTACTCTCATCTTCTTCCTCGCTTTTCCCACCCGGGAAGCTTCGGCCACCTCTTCATCATCAGCATCCTCCTCCTCTTCGTCCTCCCCATCTTTTTTCTTTCTCTCTCTTTTCTCTCCAGATTTGACCTCGCTCGTTCTCACATCTCCAAACACCGGCTCACCTTGCCCACCTGCAGCAGCCACAGTGGCTAGCATTGATCTTCCTACTGCCCAACTTCCCCTTCGCTTCTTTCCACTTTCCAAGAACAGACTTCCTCCGACACTGCCCCCTGCTCCCCCTGGCGTTGTATTAAACTTGATTCCAGACCCTCCGCCACCGCTCATACCACCATTCGCTTCTTCCGGAGTTCCAAACCCAGCGCCGACGTCCCAGGTGCCAAATCCTGCAGGGGTAGCAGGTGCGAGTCCCAAAGATCTTGTCAAGCTGAGTGATTGCGGTGACGAAAACTGATGGCCCGAAGGTGGTGACGATGTTCCAAACGGAGCAGATTTCGATGTTGAGGACATTGCTCGGAGAGAGGAAGATGAATCGACTAGTGATGGGCCGCCGAACCTGACGGAAGATTTGACCGAGCTTGGTGTGGGCCTGAATGGTGTCCTGGTAGACGAGAGAGAAGGAGTATACACCAGGGTGGTCGAGGATGAAGATGACTTGTAAGGCGTAGGAAAGATCGTAGGCAGTGTGACGGAGCCACCCAGAGAGTGAATCAATGGTGTGGTTGCCGTGATCGATCTTCTTGGAGGCACCTGGGGTAGGGCAAAGACAGGTTCCTTAACGACTTGTTCGCCCAACTTTCGCTTCAATGTGTTGACCCTATGGGATCGAGGTGTCGAAATGTTGCTTGCTGGCTGAGGCGGACTAGAAAGATAGCCTCGATACCGAAACTCATCCGAGCGATCAGAGGAGCCGTCGTCGTCTTCACCTTCAGCATCGCTGTCGCCTGCTGAACCAAGACGTTGTTTTCGTTCCCGAATCTCACTTGATCGTCCATCCAAATCCTCATCATCAAGATCCTTGGAATCTAACCACGCAGGCTTGACGACAACTACTCTACTCAGACTAGTAGACCGGATCGAAGGCGTTGGTGTGCCGACCACTCCAAACGGAGCCCTTGGCTCGGCTGGACCTGCGCGGTCCAATTCTCTGCTGGAACTTATCGTTGTCTGAGGGAGACCGACAGGGGACGACAGATCTTGATGTCTACTTGACCTGTGAGATATTTGAGTATTTCGGGGTTGAGCAGCAGGCGAATCGGGTACTGGCGGCACACGGCTACCCACTTGAGGCCGAAGAGAAAGCGAGTAAGCTCCAGATAGATGAGGCGTGCTATGTGATGACTTGCCAGAAGAAGGAATCGGCGCGAGAATGTCATCTGCTAAGGGCTCTGTAGGATGGCGCGAGAGCGATCTAGATCGGGCCACAGACGGTCGACCGGACGAAACTGATGGAGATTGAGGCTCCAGAGATCCTCCGGATACTGATCGCTTTAGAGCGAATGGGTTGTTGTGCAGACGATGTGGATTCTGAGCGGGAAGAAATGACTCGGTCGATTCGGATGAACGTTTCTCCGGCACTTGTCCCCATGGTAAACCCTGTTCTTCCTCTCCATCGTCTTGCGCCTCGTCTTCTCGTGTCCGGCCACCTACTCTGTGCCTATCCTTACGTTGCTCTCTATCAACCCCATCCATCCTATGACCGTTTCGATCCGTCCTTTCCGCCGACTCGTCAAACTTCACGGGTGAGCTACCCGTCTTGAGTTGTAATAACAATTCGGCCGCACCATCTTCAACACCTCCCGTCTCGGCCCATGAATTTTTGTAACTCCATCCTACATCCTCTGAAGATTCTCCGGAGGGATTTGCCCACGGGTTCGCTCCTCCAGTGTTTCTGATGCCAAAGTCCCCAGATCCAGCCGCTGTTTGTCTAGGATTGTATGATGGTCTTTCAGGCGACGCGGCGGCCGAGGCAGGTCTGGCTACCAGGTCGTATCCGTTTGTTCCAGTCTTGACAGGAAATTCCAGCGCCTTCGCCAAGAGAGGTACAGAGCTCTGACGGATGATCGGCGCTGGCGCCGTCAAACGGGATCCATAGTGTTGAGGATGGGGATGGAGAAGTGGGGCGTTCGCTGAGGAGGACTGTTCGTCAGAAGACGGCTGATGATGATGATGATAGCTAAAGTTGTTTTCTGAAGACGGATACAATTGAGCAGGTAGAATGGAAGAAGATGTTGGACTCATACGTGAAGGAGGCGGATAAGATGAATACGGATCTGTCGTGGAAATCATATTGACCTGTCGTTCTGGATGATGAAGATGGTGATGAGTCGATAGAGTCACTTGGTGGGGTGGGTTAGTCGGATGGGATGAAGATGGTCCATAAGTCGTTTGAAATACGGGATGATGTGGATAAAACGTAGCGAAACCGGGTGAAGGATTATGCCACACCCTTTGCTGATGAAGTTGTTGATGGTCGGGTACGTGAATCGATGAGTCATATGAGGATTGTTGTTGTTGTTGTGATGAGGATGATGGGATAAAGACTTGTTGAGGAGCGTATTGTGGCTGTTGCTGTTGTTGCTGATCGATGGATTCTCGTGAGAAATTCGAAGATGGTTGTTGGGGCATATAGTTTAATTGAGGAACTTGTTGCCATGGGGCGTGTGAGTCTGGATAAGACATATTTTGATGGAAACCAGACCCGGATCCGTTGGAGCTATCACCATTAGGATAGTATTCTATTTGATCCGGACTCCAGTTCTGATTGGATGCATACGGTTGAGTATGGGTGTTGGGACAGGGATATGATTGTTGAACTCCTCCAAACGCGTTCTTCTCTGTCAACACCGTCCGTGTCGAAGTAAGACTTCTTCGAGACTCGGCATCATCCCCAAGCGCGTCAAGGGACGCTCCTCGACCTTTACCCTTACCAAGTCCTCGAGGATAATTTTGCTCGTAGGGATTAGGATATTCACTTCCAGAAGCTGTAGGATAGTCGTACGATATGTTGCCTTCTGCAAGATCACGAGAAGTCTCGTCAGAATCGTAATCATCATAGCCGATATCCGAGCCGGATGCTTGCGAATCAAAGTCGGATGAGAGAGCTGTCCCTTCTTTGACGGATGGTAATCTAGAACGAGCCTCCGCACTATAAAAAAGACATTGTCGTCAATGGATGTGAGAATTCAAGATATGACAGTCACGAGAAGTCAAACCAACCGTTTCCGTTTTGCCCAGCGTCTTTTACTAGCCAAGGATCTTGCTCTCCTCTCTTCGTCCGTCTTGGGTCGTCGGTCGTCGACTGTGTGTTTAAAAAAAGTAAGCAGCCAACATTGTCGGTAAATCGATCACACTAGCGGACGCAAATCGGTTGAGTAAAAGGCGAGGTATATACCTTTGTCCCATCTGGTTCTACGAGGTTGTGCTGATAGTGGAATTTTGTGCTTGTCTGATAAGTGACGCCTCCATATTGAGCCTATTGTTTCGTAGGTGAGAGTAAAGACCAGGTATCTTGTCAATCAGACTTTGTCTACAATCGAATCCGTCCAATGTACTTGCCATGGTAGCAAGCTCAGAGGGATAGATAACTCACGGGCATGCTTCCCTGTGTATATCTTGTCGCAAACGAAGCATTCGTACTCTCCTCCTTCCTTGCCTGCACTCGGGTTGAAGTCAAACCACCTGCCTTGTTTACCTCTGACAAGCTGTCTGCCTGAGCCTTCTTCGATTCGAAACTCTAGGTCAAACTCAGTCCCGTCCGCCATGACGCCCTTCTCGATGGTGGTAAGTTCTATATTGGATTTCACTAGTTTCCTAGACATCTTCGGCTTTGAATGCTTTGAGCTTTTCAACCCAAACCCCATCGAAGAGGGTTTTGAAGAACCTGACGAACGGGGTTTGTCCATAGACGCAACGGATGTAGGATGAAGAAAGCTAGAGATGGGTGGTGAGACTGATGGTTTCATTTGAGTAGAATCTGTTGCTGATGATGAGTTTGTCGATGTTGAAAACACAGAATCCGTCGGAAGAAGCGACTGGGCAGGGCGAACAGAGTCGGTCGATGGAACGGACTTGAAGGACGTCGAGTCGAGTTGATAGTTTGTAAAATGAGTTGGGATAGACGATCGAGTTCGAGGGGGCATGTCCGAATCAGAGAAGAGGATAGGAGAAGATCGGTTGAACCGATAAAGTCAGATATGAGCAAAGTAACTCCGAGAGAACTATTGGCATGCGATTCAGATCGTTCGCATTGAGAAACCCTCTTGATGAGAGTATAAAGAGAAGGAAAGAGCGTGTATGAGAAAGAAATGTGAGTGGATCCAGGTATGCACAAAGAATTGTTATTTAGCGGGATGAAGAGTAAACAAGAAGAGGCGAAAACAACAAGAGAATTCTTCTCTTTTTTTCCTTGATCTTTGGATCTATTACATAGTCCAGACTATAGTCTTTCCCTAATGCCTTTCTTTCAGTTCGGTTGCCTTCTTCGTTTCATTTGCAAACTCGCTGCTTGTATTACAAGCATCTCCTCAAGCATGGTAGTTCTCTTCACTGATCTCTCAAGTATCCAAAGAGTTGATTGACAGAATACGTCAGCTTCAGGAGACTATTTAGATCATAATGTAGGGGGTTCCTTTCTCTCCTCTCTTCGGGCCACCAGCTGGGATTAACGCGTCACACGCGTCAATCTGTAAGACGACGCGTCCATTTGGTCAGTGTATACAACACATTCGTCACTTCGGTTTCCTTGATCGATACATAACCTCGACATATATTGTGTGTCCAACAATCATTCTTCGTGGGATAAATTTCAACCCAATCTTCTTAGTACGACCCCTCCTTCTTTCAAGATCTTTGCGCTGACTTCGTCCATCGCATACGCCAAATTGTACACTACCTCGGATACTCCAGACTGGACGATCTTGATCGCACAATTCAAGCATGGACACCTACCCATACATATATACAAAGTCACTCGAAACGTCAGATTGCATGTAACCGAAAAGATGAATGGCAAGCAAAGGCAAATGACTGACGTGTTACAATACAAGATCGAGGATGATCCGACTCGTTCCCTTCCAGCTTCCATCAATGCGTTTTCTTCCGCATGCAAGCAGAGGCACATATTTACTTTCAAAACGGACAAGAAACAAGAATCATACAGATACAGATATTAGCTTATAGCGTAACAGAGAAAAGGCTTAAATAACAGACGTACATGCGCCTCCTCGCTCTTCGCCTTTGTTGCACCGGGCGCATCCTCCCTGGTTACAATTCGTCATCCCACGAGGCGTACCGTTGTATCCTGTGGACACAATACGTTTGTCGCCTATCAAACAGGGCGGAAGTGGAAACGAACGGAGCGGAAAGGGAGCAAATAAGAGATTGAAGGACGGGGTTGACAAATTTGATGTCTAGAGGCACGCACGGACAAGGATACATCCTACCCGTCTCTTCATGCAGTTCGACCGAAGCGAGGCCAATGAGGCTAATGTCTGTTTTGAAGACAGCCGGATATAGAAACATTTATTTCAGAAAATTTTATGATAGGAACCAGAAAAAGAACATTAGTCTTACCATGAAATACCTATCCCAACCCGGTCGCAATCGCTCCCCGTCTTCCAGATCTATCTTCTCTAGATGTGCCCACAGATCTTCCAATCTTGTATAATTGTTTACGATAGTCAGTCCAGACAGGTCGAACAGTTCCTGTACAGGCGCTGGAAGGGTCTGTTGAAGTGTGAGTGAGGTTGCTAGGGAAGACGAGAGTGACGTGGTGGGATGACCGTAAAGGCTTAGATCATCAGCTGTGATGAATGAGGGAAGATCTAAGCTCGTCGGCGAGCGATGGGCAGTATTCGATGATCTACAGTTAGACAAAAAGGTGAAGAGGAGACCAGAAACTTCGTTCAGTTTGTTGGTCTCGCTCAATGCTGAATCTGACTATTCAACTTGAGAAGAATGTGAAACTAGAAACAAACCTCTCGAATCGGACCATCGTTCCGCTCTTAACGCCTACTAATAAGAACCAGGGTCTCTTGATCCATCCTTCCTCAAGCATAACGGCTGATGTAAGGTCTGTAGTGACCGCATTCTGTCTCCATGTCTTTGTGGCTATGTTGAGGAGTGAATCTGAATCTGGAAACGTCAGGGTTTTACTCGAGGATGATTCGTCCTCTTGAGAAGATAGAGATTCTGGCTTTCAAGAAAAGATGAGAAATCAACGGGTATAAGCTTTGAAGCCTGAAAATTGACAGTGAACGTATAAAGCCCACTATGTCTCCTTGGTAGTTCTGATTGCGGGTGAGAGACAAGACATACGTTAACTGTAATCGATGTGATGATACGGATGTCCAAGAGATAGGGGACCGTCTGAAAATAATCAGAACCTTTGACATACCTGATCGATGACAATCCTTTGGAAGCCCTTTTGACTCTGTAACCAAGTAGCGATTGTATTTTTCCCCGAGAAATCTAAACCTACAAGCGCTATAAAGACCATTCTGTTCGTATATATATGTCCAGGCTGTGTTATCGTTAATGTAAGCAATCCCAACCTCTGCAAAGCTATTGAACAAAAGAAGAGGTTGAAAGAAAACGCGTCGCGTGCGGAAAATGATTTGAACTAGTAGGTTGTTTCTCCTTCCCCCTTTGATCCATTTGATGTTTCATCTGATCAACTCCCTTCATCCTTGATCCTTCTTTCTCTGCTTTTTGATCTTTCCTTTCTCTCTTTTTTTTCCATTTCATTGTTGTCACCTTCCCTTGCCGTTCCCATTCATGAGACTAACCTGGTTCTGACTGATCACTGCAGGTTTAATGAACAATTGTTAAGAGGCTGATATTCCTATTCAGGACTGATGAGTTGCTGACCCTTTACGTCCGTTTCTTCCTTTCATTCATTCTCCTTGAGAACTCAACCGTCTCTTCTTTTGTCTCGTTTGTTCATTTATTAATCAGAGCGCAACATTCTTTCGAGACTTTTTTCCTTCCCGTGTGTTCTGCATTGATATTTTCACTTTGACCAACATGAATAAGTTCATTCCTATCCTGGAGACGAGCTTGCCTGGAAAGACCGAGGCAAGAAAATCAAAGAGCTCGAGTATAGCTTTCATTGGGCTCAACGTTGTTAGAGCTATCTCGGTGGTGGCCATCATGTTGGTGGTTGCTTCGACTATCGTCGTGATGGTTTCGTGAGTATATATCATATGCCTTGCTCTTGTCCTCTCATTATTTGAGTAGTCCAATCGACTGAAACGTTGTCCTTTCAATCACGGCCATCTTGATAGTGACTTCAAAGCAGTCAACGCTTGGATCAAGGTCAGCGATGTTGTGGCGCTTACACAAGAGAAGAGTCAAATGAAACATTGATGTTGGAAGCCGCTGACGTTTTCTTCGATCGTAGGCTGGGTCTCCTTCTTCTGGTATGGTGAATTCGACATCTTCAACCGTCTTGGACGGATGTGATAGTCCAGTTATTGAGAATTCTAGTCAGCTTTCATCTGAACACAACATACTCGTGCTTTCTTGGACTTACATCTAACAATCTCTTCTCTTCCTCCATTCGATTTTCTGGCTCAAAGCCATTCCAAATCAATCAGGTGGACCGTTCTTTTCTGTGATTTACATGATAACCCTTCTTCTTGTCTGTGTCGTCCTGTTTCTATCAGAACTGGGTGGACCAAGATGTATTCTAAAGTGCTTTGAGGTGTATGTCTTCATCGGTCTTCTCTTTCAACAGTTTTTGGCTTCGTTCGAGGTGAAAACGCTTATATGCATATGCGTCTATATCACCAACCCAGGTATCTGCCTCCTCTTGGTCCAGCGTATGGGCTTGCCACCCTCGGTTTCACTGAATCTTTGTATGTAAATCTTGCACTGTTCTCTTGGTGATATTCCTTTGATTCTAAAATTGAGGCTATATGGTCGAACAGTGTCTCTACTGCGATTCTTTCCCACCATATGACACTGTTCGCTCAAATATCTGCTTGGATTTTGTTTGTCATCGGCTGCGCCAACTTTTGTCTGGTTGGTCGAATCAATTGCGGTTCTTCTGGATCTGGTATCTCTTAATATCACTGACTCGATACCATTCTTCTGTTGTTTTAAATGTGATTCAACACCTACTCTACAGGGCTACATCGGTCCTGGAGTGAAGACGCAACGACAAATCTTTTCATTCGAAAATCTATCTACCTTGACACCTCAGACGTCAGTCGCGTACGAAACTTACCAAGCGGGAAGGTCTTATCATCACAGCATCGGTTCCCCCTCCCTTGTAGGTGTCAAGAACAAGTTCGTTTCTACATTCGGTCGGAAGCAAAGGTCGACCGAAGAGATTGAGGCTTACGGAAAGGCAGGTGAAAAGAACAGCAATACAAAAGGAAATCAGGAAAGTGAATATGTGGATCTGGAGACTGGTCGTTCAAACTTTCTTAAGGTAGGAAAGATCCCTGGGGTTTCGTTTGGTGGACAAGCGGCCAGAAGAGAAGTTGGTACCAACATCTCCATAGGTGGTGAATCACAAAACGGAATGGAGGGATCTAGCTGGGGTGGATTTGGAAGAAAAGCAGAGCAAAAGGCAAAGTTAAATGGGTACTTGATCTCTAAACCTATAAGCACAATGCCCAAGTTATGATACTGAGTTTTCAGTTGCTTTTATATGTATACTGTGATGTAAGTCTTTTGCTTTTGCTTTTACTACTCAAAGACTTGCGCTTATCAGATATGACGTTCAACCTACAGATCTGATTTTAACCCTAACAAGGGTTTCTATAATCTTTGGCTCTATTCTTTACTCTGTTTGACGTAGAACTAAGGATAATCTTTCCATTCTAAACGACAATTAGGACAATCTTCTTTCTTTAACTTTCGCTTATATACACACCTCGTTTGATCACATCTTGATGTGTTCTGTCTTATCATAAGAGGTATACTGAACATATTATTTTAGCTGACCGGCTTTATCGGCTTCTTCCACAAGTCAAGTCGGCAGCGTTCAGTGGAACCTGCCTTCGGTTATATTCGGACAGAGTTCTGTGTGGCAGTTTTGGTTCGCTTCTATGAACTAACACATTGAAAACAACATGGAATCTGACATCATAGTTGCGTTATATGCGTGTAAAAGTCTTCTTTGACTGACCCAATCTTGTCCAATAGAAACATATCAAGAGGAAGGAGGGATCAGGAAGAGTTGGCAGAGAATGACAAAGTAGAGAAAGCTTAGCTGACGTTGTCAGAATGTTCAACGCCATTCCTAAAAATTCTCGTTGGTGCCATTCGCTGACGGCTTGTTCCAATCGGCCGTTTGTTTCACTGACGGAAGATCCTCCCACCCTTTACTGCAGGCCAAGTATGCTCTGCTGGAGATAAAGCCGACAAAGGAAGAAACCTTGAGAGAAATCATATATCTAGAGATCATCCATCTCCCTCGTCTTCGTCCTCTTCTGTTCGTTCAGATACACTCATCCTTCTCATTAAACCATTCTCACTCATCTTTGCCGTTATAACCAACACTACACCCTGAGATAAACCTCACTTAATTGAAGATGCCTTCATCTACTAGATCTTTGCCTTCGCCTATGGTCTCTCTTTACCGAGTGAGTAGCTTTGATACATTACACTTAGCATAGCCCTTTAACGCATTGTATTCTCTTAGCTTACGCCTTGATCCCTTTCAAAATGACTCAATAGCCACCAATGATCTCGCCCTCCCCGGCATACGCTATGTCCGGAGCTGTGGCTACTGGCTCTGTCATCAACTTCTTGCGCAAGCCATGTTTATCTTCGACTGGGTTGCTAGGCGCAGGCCTCGTATCAGCCGGTCTATACTATGGTGGTGGAAAAGGAACCCAATTCGGCCTCGAAGATGGTCCCTGGGTCTCTGTAGGTGAGTTGAGATTGTTCTTTAAATCTTGAGTACGCTGAATGAATTGACTCAAGAACATTTCCTCCGTCCCTCTACTACGATATATCTAGCCGCCTCTTCAATCTGCGCTGCTGCTACCTTGCCGACGGCGATTCGAACCTTTCGACCAGCACCGATCATTCTATCTGCAGCTGCCATCGGTGTAGGTGCATACTACATCTATGAAGGCCTTGAGGAAGAATGGTAGATTACTACAATTTGGGGGGAATTTTCTCCTTTTGGGTCATCTTTCTTTTCTTTTTCTCAAATTGTATTGATCCTGCTTCAACCTTTCGGATCCTCTATGCTCTTGTAAATACTCAGGCAGTTTGCCCAACGATTTTCAGTCGTCTCGTATAGAACTCTTTCGTCTTCTGAAAACATCATTTTGTATTGTCCTTTAGTTTTCGTCCGGATCTTTGACTTTTGGATAATTCTCGTTGGCTCTTCGAAGTCACATCGTTTTAGAAATATGATATATATATATAGTTTATGGTATGCTGGCAATAATACCTTTTTTTGTTGGTATGTAAGAAGAAAGAGACGACACTCGAGAAGGTCGATAAGTAGAAGGCTCGTTGGTGAACATCCCCCAGACGCGATTGAAATTCCCAAAATTATTCAGAATTTCTATCGACTTTTCTTTTCCTTTAGTATCATCATCAAGAAGACAGTTCAACGGCCACCTCTGACTTGTCATCTTTTAGCCCTTCACTACATCCGTTTCTCCGTATGCCTCCCAAGCCTATCCCTCAGTCAGCTAAAGAGACTCTCGAGAAAGAGCAAGACGTCCTTCAGGCAGTCGTTCTCGCAGACTCCTATAACCATCATTTCCAACCCCTCACCCAGCAACGACCTCGATGTCTTCTTCCGCTGTGCAACGTGCCCCTTCTCGAATGGACATTGGAGAGTTTGGCAATCGCTGGTGTAAAAGAGGTTATTGTGTTCTGTACGACAAAGGCAGAGATGGTTAAGGAAGCTCTCAAGTACGTTTCGCTTTATGCATTCAGCCCCCTCTGTAGCGTTCCTTCCTCTCCCTCTTCCTTCCTCCCCCTTTCTTCTCTTTCTGCATCTGATGATCGCACTACCTTCTCTGGTTAGAGGATTATAAGTGTTGATCTCTATCTTTGCTATCTAATTTGTCCTATACACAGCAAATCCACTTTCTCCCGGCCGTCTTCTCCCTTAACAATCACTACCGTCGTATCTCCTTCGGCTCTGTCGACTGGAGACGCTCTGCGAGAGCTGGATTCTATGAACGTATGTATTTTCATATATCTTAGTTGCATCATGCTGTATAAATGAGGAGAGGAACCTCTAGAGGATCGTTTACTAATCAATTCGGACTGATGGCCTTGGTTGGTGTGTGGATCCTCTAACGACAGATTATCAAGTCTGATTTTATCCTTCTGTCCGGAGACGTCGTTTCGAACATCGACCTTAAGGATGCTATCGAAGCTCACAAAGAGAGACGAAAGGTCACCAAAGACTCAATCATGACCATTGTTGTCAAAGAAGGTCTCGGGCGTCGAATTCGGTAAGCCTAATGATTGGGCTTCTGGGTGAACAGAGCACGGTTGAAAGTCGCCTGACGTTATCACTGTTCTATTTTGTTTTATCGATTCTCTACAGGCCAATACCATCCTCATCGCTCTTTGTACTCTCTCCTAAAGCGTCGAACCAACTGCTCCATTACGAGCCTGTACCGGCTGTCCCACGAAAAAAACGAGCGCATATTCCTGGAAGTGTGTTTGATCTTAAATATGGAGAGGACGAGGTTGAGGTCCGAAACGATTTGATCGATTGTGGGATTGATGTTTGCAGTGTAGATGTAAGTTGTATTGCTCCCTTACTTTCCGCTGATGTGTGTGTTTCTGATGAAAAGCTTCTTGGCCCTAAATGTGCAGATCCCAGGACTCTTTACCGAAAACTTTGACTACCAATCTATCCGTGTCGATTTTCTTCCTGGAATCCTGACTTCCGACCTTCTCAATTTGACTCTTCACGTTCACTTTGCTGGTAAAGGCTATGCTACCCGAGTCAGTGATACTCGGAGCTATGACGCCGTCAGTAGAGACGTCCTCGCTCGATGGACATGGCCTCTTGTTCCCGATGGAAACTTACCAGGCGTTGAAGGTGAAGAACGGTACGAATTCAGAAAAGGAGGAGTGTACGTGACCAAGAGCACTGTATTATCCCGGACGTGCACGATCGGACCAAATACTCTTATCGGTTCAAAATCTCAAATCTTTTCGTCTTGTTCGATTTCAACTTCGATCATCGGACACAATGTCCAGATTCACCCGTCTTGTGTCATCAAAGATTCGTATGTTTGGGACAATGCTGTCATTGGAGAGGGCAGTGTTGTTGAGGGATCAATTATCGGTCACGGAGTTGTGCTGGAGAAGGGCACGAAGGTCGGAACCGGATGTCTGATTGGAGAGGGCGTGAAGACTGGGAAGGGAGCGAAGATTGAGCCGTTCACCAAGGTTGGGCGAAGAGCCTGGAAAGAGGACGGTAGTGACGATGAGGATGACGACGAAGACGAGGATGATGATGGGTTATCGAGTGACGCCCGAGCTGCCATCCTGGGACCGAACTCTCACGGCTACATCTGGCCGAGTGATGATGTATCTGCCTTTTCCGATTCTGAAGACTCCGACGTTGAAGACCCTTACGAGTATCATCCCAACAAACGTCTTCTCTCTCTTGGTCGTCGACTATCCGATCTCTGCCTTTCCGATTCCTCGGGTACAATCTCGGTCCTCTCCAGAGAATCTACCCCGGCATCATCCCCCATGTCATCGACATCTGATCTTCCTTCGGTTCCCAATTTGAATCTAGTGATGGAAGTGGGTGACGAACCTCAATTCAGACTTGAATGTCTAGCTACGTTGGATCACGCCTTCGAGAAAGGAGGTGCTGTGGATGATGAATCCCTCGATTTCGCAGCGCTACAAATCAAATCGGCTAGAGCAACGACAAACGTTGGACCAGGCATCGTCAGAGAAGTTGTGCTATTCTACCTGTTGAGCCAGGTAGAAGGTGTCAAAGAAAAGGCGCTGACAGCGAAAGTTATGGCGGCGAGTGATAATCTGTTCGAGCTTTGGGGACCGTTGTTATCTAGATTTGCAGAGACCACCTCTGAGAAGGTCGATATTCTCCAGTTCTTACAGGTGAGAGTCCCTTCTTCTTTTCGATTTTTCGGTTCATCGTGAGAAGAACACATTGTTCAACTTTACTTATTCATTCCAAAACATCTCTTTCCCAGAAAATTCTCCTGGAAGAACCAGCCCTTGAGCCATACTATCGATGTTTCCAGGTCGCGCTCTACCAAAACGACGTAGTTGACCAACAAACTGTCGCTGCTTGGGTAACTCATCCCAGGTCCAAAGATGGTGACGATATGGCCAGATTATGGAAAGCTGCTGAAGGATTTGTTGAGTGGGCGATGGAGCCGGATAGTTCTGAGGAAGAAGACGATGAAAGTAGTGAGGAAGAGAGTGATTGAAGATGATAATTCTTGATGCTTTCCTTTGATGAATTTTGTGTCGCTTATTCCTTTATCGTTCGATAGCACAATGGACAGAAATACCAAGGAAAAGCCATGACAATTTATAAGATCCACGAGCTTACATGAAATGAGGAGAGAGGAAACGTAACAAGTTCGAGCGCTTCTATGATCTACCCAAATAGAGAATTTTATTTGATCATGAAGAAACAAACGAAATGAGATACAGAGGATAAAATGAACAGGTGTGAAAGAAGATGAGAAATCGAACTCAAATAGACAGGAACCCTATGGCCAAGGTGAAATCAAAATAATCTAGTAGTTGAAAAAGAGAAGAAGAAAAAACCAATATACTCAAGCTACGTTGGAGCTTTAAGACAGTACAGAAAACCACTCGACGCCTACATCGATGGCGCTATCTCTCCCACCACAGCCACCGAGCTACCTGCCCAGTGAATGGCCAATTATTTAATTACTTGAGACTTTAGGTCAGCCAGAAAGATTGCCCTCTTTCTCAAGTAGGTATAGCTTGATTCGTCCAAATTTCCTTCATAATGTCGACGCCAAGCTTCCTCTTCCGCTGCCTCGTCGGCCAAGTTTTTGGCCATTTCCTTCTGGTCCATTGTCCTCTCCGCTGTCAACTTCCCATCAGCCAATCTTGCCTCTTCAACAATATCTAGTTTGATCTGTTCTTCTTTCTCGATTTGGTCTTCCTCTTCTTCATCTTCGTCTTCTTCCTCCTTTTTGGCCTTCTCAGTTTCCTCCTTTGTTCCGTCAGCCAATTTATCCTGGACGCTGGCGTATAACTCTTCCTCGTCTTGACCGTCAATAACTTGAAGGTTGGCCATGTACTCCCGGACAGCATCATTTGCTACCACACTATTGAAAACCAGCGGACGTTTCGACCAAAGAAAAAGCGTCAGTATAGCGCTCAAAGGCATTGTGGTGCCGGTGATTGACCGATTAATCGGTAGACGAGAAGCGAGTGACAAAACCGTACGATTCTCTATCCCAGTTGAGAACTTGCAAACCGTCGAGAGACCGGGCTCGCGACAAAGCAACGTATGCTTGGCCTGTCAGCAAAAGATGGTTCAACAATATCAATATCATGATGAATGGCTTTCGAATGTTTTGAAAGATGTCTTTAAAAAGAGGGTCGAAATCCATTTTGATGAATATATAATCTCACCTTCAGCAAACATGTTTTGAAAGTTGACCTGTACTCGGTTGATAGTTTGACCTTGAGCCTTATGGATACTCAACGCATAACCAACTAAGATATCAAAAAATTAACAAGGTAAGGTGATTGACCATAGATTGAAGAAAAAAACACGTAATGAGACAGAGACTAACGGATAAGTGGAAGCTATTATACACAAATCCCAGAGAAAAGATACGGAAGCAAAGGACGGATGGTTAGGTACAAAGCAGCACAATTTATCTCTCGGCTGCCTCCAACGACTAGTAAGAGTTCACAAACCTGATATCTTGCCGCCAAAGTTTGCTTGTGCGCCTTGTTTTCGCCTGGCAACTCCGTCATCCTGTGAATCATCGGTTTGATCAAATATAGATCTCCTTCGATATCAATCACAGGGTATAAAGTCGGGTCATCCAGTCTCGCTCCTCTTCTCGGCTCAAGATCAATCGTGACAACATCATCGATCTCACGTTCGAGGTCATCGAACCTTCTGTCATACAACATAGTAGGCATTAGATGATCCAGTACATCGGCTCGAAGGTGACTCTCCGGTATCTCGATAGCGAGTTCATCGTGCTCGTGAGCTTCTCTAGTTGACATAAAAGAATGAACGACGCCGATAGTTCCGTTGACAATCCTATTGGGAATCATGTTCTGTTTTGGTGAATTAATAGGAATCAGTTGGGTAATTGTATGGACGCGATGTTCTTATCATTTGCTACATACCCGGACAATCATTACCCGAGCTGTAAGACGGATACATCAGAAGGGGAGGAGAAAAGTAGATCTCTCAGCATAACTTATAGCCGGAACAAACAACGGAAAAGACAAACGGACCTCCAACTTTGAGATCTATGATAGTGGGTATAGATGGCTTGAAAACCGAGCTGATATAGGATAAATCGTTACGACGATTCTCTCGAGTTGTCAGATAGTTTACTCCAACATATCGGTGAGTATTTCCGTCCAGTTGAAAGAGATTCTCGAGATTCTCTGCTTCCACTTGATTTCTTGTTGGCAGACTACGCGTTATAAAGATAGTATTCAGTCAGTCAACAGAACGTCAGAACAAGATGCCTCCATGAATTGAGTAAAAGAACACGAGAGAGAAGATCATACAGTTTTGTCAACGCCATGTCATGTTCCCATTCTGGTCTTTCGAGCGCGCGAAAGAATGCATCCGTTTCCGAGTCGACTATTCCAGACCGAATTTTGTTCAAATGAAAGATTAAGTCCGGATTCTTTTGCCTGAAGATTTGAGTCAGCTTGACTTCCATCGGAATGGCCTCCTTCCAGCAATTGGCCTGAAAGGCATATTTGATTGAAGACCATGACGTTCCAACAGGAGGTAATTGGAAGAAGTCTCCCGTTCTGAACACGGAATATTTTTTTTTTCAGCATCTATAATTGGTGATTGACTTGATTGTATCACGGATGATTACGCATCGAGGGATAGTATGGGCACGTACATGATCAATTGAAGACCTCCAAAAGGCTTATCATCCCCTCGGATTGTTCTACCAACAAGATCCAGTTTGTCAAAGAGATCACCATCAATCATTGACACTGATCATTCGTTCACCAAATTTCAAAAGAAATGAGGATGGAGAGAGAAAAACGAATAAAAAAATAAAAAAGAGTATGTGTATGGAGGGAGAAGCAATGAATATCTACACGATTCATTCATTATTCAAGTCTCGGATGCGTCAGATTCACATACCTTCATCAACGATCAACACATCCGTTGACGTCCACCTGTTTCTTGCCTGTTTTCCTTCCACCTCTCTCAACTTGATGATCATCTCTTCAGCTGTTCCGTCTCCAAGACCTATTCCGGCCCAAGAATGAAGGGTGGTTCCTCCAATGTTGAACGCGGAGATTCCGGTCGAAGAAGTGATGGCTACAGTCTTTTTGAGTTCTCGGAAGGCATGGACAAGATGATTTATCAAATAACTTTTGCCAGTACCTTTGGAGGTCGAAGCGTATGAATAAATTGGTGAGATCGGAGGGTGAATAGAGGAATTGCTTCATTGGAAGAGAAGAGACTGACCAGCAGCGCCTGTGAAGAACATATTCGTTCTACATTATCCCAGAGGAGAATGCAAAAATTAGACAAGAACACTCTACGACCTTGGAGAGACTGGAGGGAAAAGAAATAAAAGGACAAACCGATATGTTGTCGCGTACTGCAGCAACATCCTCTGTTCATAAGACAACGGATGGATCAACGCTTTTGACTTATAGTCTTCCAGTGACTCCTCGTCTTCCAGCGACTCCTCTTCTTCTGTTAATAGAGCAACCGTCTCTGTTTCTGAGTTAGAACTCTTCGAGAGCTTGCTTTTAGAAGGAACGCGTTCCCGGTGTTCAAATTGCGGTATTCGACGTGGCAAACTAGGTTGTTTCAACCGGATTTGGGTCGTGCCAAACTGTTGTTTGCGAAGCCATGAACGATTGAGACTTTGGTGGAACTGGCCGGAGGAAATATGAGAAGAAGGCGAGTGATATGAGCTCGAAAAGCGGATAGGTAGGTTTGATTTGGAAAGTATTGAAGGAGGTGATGAGTAGCTGATGGCTCGTCTGTGTACAAGGGCCCATCCAACCATCCATGTAAATAGAAAGAATGAGGAAAGGAAAGGGAGAAGACAAGACAGCAAGAGACGTATCAGTTCAATCACGATCATCATCAGCACTCGTGATTGGACCAAAAGCGGAATTATATATTTGAAGTAGCTCATACCTAATCAGATGGACGGATGAGATAGTATGGTGTCTCGGAAACATTGTGATGTGTGTATTCATCAAAGTGGTTGAAGGACTGCTTGATAGGAAAGACTTGTTGGCGGATCGCATGAGACAGGAGCGACTCATTCTTGTTCCTTCGTCTTTAACTCAATTCTTTTTTCTTGTTTTCCTTCTTCTAAAGGCACAACGGAGAGAAAGGAGAGTAAGGCCAAAGATGTCAAGAGTGATGAAAGGTTTGAAAAGATCTTGGAATACACACGCACACAACACAAAAAGGACAGAACCCATAGGATTTATCACTAATGTTTTTGGATTTGACATGAAACGAGAAGTTGATCTGGTGTTGATCGGGCTGTGCTGTTATATCACGTGCTGAGCTCACGCCACATTCCTCCTTTAGCGACCTGTAGAGGAATCATCCTGATCATCCTTCTCAGTAGGCATCCAAAGTTCAAATACGAGCATTCACTTTTGTTCTATATATGCCTTTCTTTCTGATGACAGAAGGAGCTGTAGTATTGAGAGACGAAAACACATTTTCTACAGAAGATTAAGAAAATGAGAATGGAAAGAGAGAAAAATATTCCAGTTTACAACCATGTATATGACAGCCACAACTAAAACCCGATCTGATCTACTGCTCCGCCTTCCTTCACCTTCATGGCTTCTTGTAGTATTGGGTGGGTACAAACGGCATTCCGGCTACAACTCCATCGTATAGTTTTTTTCGAACCTGGATACTGACCTGTAGATTTCGATAGACAGTGTGGGAAAGAATTCAGTATAAGAACTTCACTTTTGTAGGATATATATATAATGAAACTGATGGTCAAAGATCATAAGCGACTGACCTCGGTTCCTTTCTTCCAAGAGCCTTTCTTGAGATAACCCATTCCGACGTTCTTTTTCAAACTGACGCCAGGTATTCCACTAGTGACAACTCCGACAGCCTGGTCTGCAGAAGGGACCTCTGACCCCTTGGGCAATCGAGGGAACACGAGCGAGCCCTCTCTGAACGGAGGACCAGACTCGGAGAGCAGACCGACTCGACGACGAGTCAGAGTCGACGGGCTCGCAAGCTGGGCAAGTATAATGGACGCACCAGGGAAGTCGGCTGCTTCCCGTCTTCTTTTGCCTGGTTGAGACGGTTGTGGATGAAGCACGAAGAAAATGCCATAAACATTAGCCAAACTTCTACGAATAAACGCGAAATCGTTACTAAAGAGAACAAACCGATGACCCAGCTCAGCCCGGCCTCTACAGGACTCACGCTCTCATCGAGATCGTGTCCATAGAGGCACATTCCAGCTTCCAGTCTCAAGCTATCTCTTGGTCCAAGACCGGTCAACTTAACCTCCTTGTGCTCTGTCAGTAAGGTGGATAACCGGACTGTCTCTGCAGGAGGCAAAGAAATCTGAAGAATACAGAGTTGAGTGAGTGAATAATATTCCTTGGGTTTGATAACGTGCGCCTTGGAAAACTGACTTCAAACCCGTCCTCTCCAGTGTATCCTCCTCGAGAAACATGAACTTTGACCCCTGATAGCTCGATAAATGTGGACTCTCCAAAATACAGGGCCGACAAGTCCGTTGACGTTAACGACTGGAGAACCTCAGCAGCCTTGGGCCCTATTTGGTGGTAACAGAAAGATTCAGTCTGATTTAATTAGTTGTTCGTTGGCCTCTTTTCAATGTGTGTACTCACCCTGAAGGGCGACCAACCCCCAGCCATCGAGAACTTCCATCTCAACCTTGCCGTTTCCAGCCTTCTCCCAAGCCTGAAGCTTTTCTTTGAAGAGTTGTAAATCCTCTGCTCTCCTTCCCGCGTTCGTCACGACGTAGAAGGTTTCGTTGTTCTCGTGTTTAGTAATGATGGTGTCATCCACGATTCCTCCTTGGTCGTTCAACAGGACGCTTAGAGAGCTGGAAAAGGGAGAAAGAGCTCTCAAATCACTAGGCGTGATAGACTCAAGAAATGCTACAGCAGATGGCCCTCGGAAGTAAGTTTGGACCATGTGGGACACATCGAAAAGGCCAGCTTTGGTTCGGACGTGAGTGTGTGATAGGGACGCTCCGCCATCGGAACTGTAAGAGAGAGGCATTGCGAACCCAGCAAAGGGAACAAGCTTTCCTTCGTTCGCGAGATGGAAATCATAAAGTGGTGTTTTAGACAGGCCATCGGGCTAAGTAAGCAGGGGAAAAAACAGAAGAAGATAGCTTCGGATCATGAGTAGATATTCCAACGATAGCCCGAAGAAAGAAAAAAGAGAAGAGAAAGGCAGAAACTGAAACGAACAGAGTCGGTGCTTGAGGCATAAGACCTAGCCGACACGGCAGGTGAAAGGTATCTCCAAGCAGGCTGAATACGGATTGCCCGAGTTGGCAAACTTCGAAGGAGAGGGATCCTAGAGGATTGCATTTCTGTGAGCGAAGGAAGTTTAGTAAGGAGAAAAAGACTGAGAAGATGAGAGAAAAGCGAAAGAGAAGGAAGAAAAAAAAATGAAGAAAATATATAACACTGATGGTGAGCACCGAAGAAAGAAAAAGCGGTCCGATGGGTTTCAGCCGTGATAACGTGTTAGATAAGGCGCTTCTTCTCGCAACATGTTCTTGCTCTTATATCATGATCATATCTATACAGCTAGAGTTCATCGTTAATACTCAGATCTGAGTGCAGTTGATTTTGGGTGTGGCATCACTATCTGAGTAATTGAGAGAAAGAGCGGTCAAGATAATTAGGAGTAAGATAAATGCGATCGTTAGGATAACCTTCAAGATAAGATAGAGGGTAACTCTATCTTCTGGTGACTTCAACTCATTACCTTCAACATGGACTCTTCTTTAATCTTCGACTTTTCTTCTCTTCTTTTCTTTTCTTTAGGAACATCACAAGACAAGTTGCCTTCTTTTGAACTATTAAAAGATGTAAAGACACTTGAGGGCATATACAATCTATCACTTTGTTCAATCGGCGCGACTGCTCTCTTCTTCATAATCTTGTTCATCTTTCTTTTTTACCTTACAACTCTCCGTGTCTCTTCCTTTCTTGACTGTGAAAATTCTTACCAATGACAAGCAAATTCACATACTCAGCTATTGTCAAGAGACAACCTCATGATCGTAGAAACACATCGGGAGTGTTGTAGAGAAAGGGCATCGTCTCGTGTCGGTTAGGCTGGTTCGTCGGTCACGTGTTTCCACAGATTATTCATATTTATTTTGGTTTAACGTCGCCCTCACTCGTGTACACGTACATACACCTACCATCATGCCTACTACCCATACGGTTCCTTCGAGGACAACTGACTGGCATTGTCCTCCTAGTATCTCGACTAATACCAATACTAATAACAACAACTACAACTCAAACTTTACTGTCCCAAGTAGAAGCCGTCAAACTTCCAATGCGCTTTCCATTGATACTCAGACTGGATCAGAAGGACTACGCTCGGATCTTTCCGTCTCCCACGAATTAGATTTTGTAGACGATGAATTCCGAATCGAAGAGGAGGAAAAGTCAGAAGATGAGGAAGAAAGGAACGATATACTGGGTGAGATTGAGTCTGTTCGGAGACGCGCCATCAAAGCGGGAAAGAGGAAGGCAAATGGTTGGGAGCCAAAAGACATAGAAGAGTGTGTGGGATCAAAGAGGATATCGAGGATTCGAGGTACGTGGTTCTTGTTTCCTCCTTGTTCCTTATACAACATACATCCAAACTGACTTGCGTTTACGCTATTCTCATCTACTATCTTTTGATCTGGAAGGTTCTGAATTAGATAATGCATTGTTGCCTCCGTCTTTCGAAAGATCAGAATTCGAAACTGTATGCTCTCCTTGGGTTTTATATGATCTATGTTTACACTCGTTGACTGTTCTGATATTTGATGCTTGCGGTACAATTTAGATTGTCCGTCGTCTCAAGACACATACCCAACCTGGAAGTCTAAAGAGAAAGAAAGTAGGAGGAATATTGAATTCAGAAGAAGTTGATCTGGATGACGATTGGGTCAGTTCTTCATTGCAAGACTCTCCATTGCTTTCTGGCTGGCGCTGATTCCTAAATTTTCCTGTTTTCGTTACCCGTTTGTGATCCACATCCTCTAGGAATTCGCTGTGAGTCGGTCCTTTTTCGAATTCCTTTCTTTTCCGTCCTTGCGACTGAAAATTGATATAAACGCTCTACGCTGTTACAGGGTTGGGGATCTGTAGCGTATATCCCTCTGTCACCTACAGCACTTATTCAAGCCAAACAGAAAGTACTCGCTAGACTGGATACCAATACTCTCTTGGGTCAATTTAAAGCAACGAGTGTCGCCGGAAACGCTGTTTTTGGTAGTGTCTTTTATTCGTTCGTGCAATACAATCTCTTTTTGACATCCATATAATATATATTTCGAAGGAATTAACATTTCAAACATCATATTCTTCTATTTCCATTAATTGATAGGTTACCTGCGTTGTGTCAGACTGGGAAAGTCCTCTCGCCTCTCTCGATGCTGATAGCCTGCTTGATCTTACTCCTTTGGCGAGGAATCATGGTTGAGCTTGGAGGAGCGATGCGGATCAATGGAGGAAATGTATGTATCGAACCCAATGGTATTATCTTTTCGAATTCCTTGTCTCATCTGGACTTGTTGTGCTTTCACGCTCTCTTCAATAAAGTATGCGTACCTTCTGAGTGTATCTGGTAAAACGATGGGTCTTGTTGGAGCCGCAGTTACACTTCTTGATGTGTGCGTTTTGCACCCTATACAATACTTTGGTGATTCATTCGCTCCTGCGCGTTATTGTAGCTGAATTTTGTTTGTCAAACATATAGGGTGGCCACAGGAACGGTGTCGGCTGGAACAGCAGCGGCATATATTAATGGAGAAGCGAAAAATTTACCATTTAAAGAATATCTGATTGGAGTCTTGATCTTGATCGGTAAGTTTCGGTATCCACGCCTGTTTTCGACTCCAACGTAAGAGAGGGAATAGGATGTCTTTACTCACAATTCAATCTATATTTCTGGTGGGAATTGACCTGGAATAGTATTCACTGCTTTATTATTGGCGGGTGTTAAGGACTCGACCAAGTTGACTCTATCAATTTGCTTATTCCACGTAAGTTTCCTCAGAATTATATTTTTGTTCTTGGATATGTTTTCTCATATCTTATGATTGATTTTGTGGCTCGTTCGCCACCATCGTTGTATGTTACCTGTGCGTTTTCGAACCAGCTGTTCACCATGGTCCTTTTAATAGTAATCTCGACTGTGGCTTGGATTCGAGAAGGCAACTCCACACTATACTCCAACTGGCATTTCTCAGTGAATTCATGGGATGGCGGAAGCGGAGCGGCCAGAGCAGTATTTAACGGGATTTGTATTGGCTTCTTGGGTGTGACTGGTGTAGAATGTTTACCGACGTAAGCTTTGTTTTTCTTAGTTCTGAAATGGCATCTAAAGAATTGTTTAACGCTGACTTTCGTAACTTGAAAAATAAACAGATTTGTAGAACAAATCAAACCAGAGGTATACTCGAAGGCATTAAGAAATTTGCTATATGGTATGTTTCCCCTGGCCTCATCCTCTCTACAATTCAGATCTATTGACTGTATCTGTTTTTTGTGTTTCTCTATGTAGGAGCCCTCCTCTTGAACGTTCCTCTTCTTCTCATCTTGCACGCAATAGTCCCTCTCCCCTCTCTTCTCTCAGCTTCTAACGTCCTTGCACTCCTCGCTTCAATTTCGACTTCTGGCGGTGGAGGCCGATGGCTCTCGATTTTTGTAGTGGTGGACGCGGTGACGGTACTCTGCGGCGGAGTGCTCTGCGGTGGAGTGGCATGCTGTGCATTAATTGAAGAGTTGAGTAAAGACAATGTGTTGCCTGAGAGTTGGGGGCGGAGGTGGAAGAGAACAGAAGCGAATTGGGTTGGTATCATCGTGTACTTTGGTCTATGTATAGGTTGGTCCTTCTCTCTCTTTTCTTTCCTTACATAAGAACGTTTAACAACATATTTCGAATGAACTGACACATTTAAATTGGATTTACACTGACTTGAAACTACAACAGCATTCTATGCCACAGCCGGATTCTCCTTGACGACTTTGAGCAACATATTCTCGATCTCTTTTGAGTTCATGATGCTTCTCGTTGGTTTTCTTTCTTTCTCTCTCTCTCTCAATTTTAACAGGATTTCAGTTCTATTTCGCCTGACCATTCATCAACCCTCCTGTTTCGTGATTCCAGTTCGCGCTATCTCATCTCCTGCTCCGAATTTCACTCCCTAATCTTCCGATCCCTGTTCAGTTCTGTCGAGCCTCTTTCTCCATCACCCTATTCGTACATGCTCTGATCATTGTTATTCTCATTGGGAATGCTTTCATAAATCCACTTCCTCTGGGTCTTTTCGCGGCATATGCGATTGGGATTTTCATCATCCTTTGGACGGCTGAGATTGGATTTGGATCGATTCTTCGCGCGAGTGTGTGGGCAGTCGATCAGAGTGATGCGTCGATAGTTCCTAGAGGATTGAGTCTAATGTCGATTGGATTTAGAAAAAAAATAGAGGAGGATGTTCAGATGGAAACCAAGAAGAGAAATGACGATAATCACGAGCCAGAGGAATTGGAAGTGGAAGGAGGTGGAGGGGGAGGTGGAAGTGGAAAGAAGAGAGGGCTCAGAGTTGCATTAAGAAAATCACTGATCAAATGGGTCAGACGGTCGAAACGAAAGGTGATGGTCGCTTGGGTCAAAGAAGACGAGGTTCGTATGGATCCTTTGCAGCATTATCTTGCCTTTTTCTACATTTGTTGACGCCCTTTTTGTTTCTGGATCGATCGTAGATCTCTGCGCTTATTCAAGTAGTTCTCTACATCTTAGCTAACGAACAGACCTCGCATCTGATACTCATCCACGCGTATAAATCCGTGCAGGATATCCCATCCGAATTACAAGCCAACTCGAAACTGCTAGATGAGGCGTAAGGCCACAATTCTCCACTGTCATCTGCGAAGGTCTTTCAATCCTAACCCGTTGACGTGGTCTGTTCCTTCGTTGTTGAAACAGATTCCCTGCTTTGACGATAGACTTGAAGTTTGTTCAAGGAAATTTCGATCCGATCGTAAGTTCTCCTCATCTCTCCGGCCGCTCTATTTACGCTGGTGTTTTTGTTCCTTGACTCTGATAAACTTCACATGTGTTGCAGATCGTCCAAGCGGTATCCGATACCTTGGAGATTCCACACTCGAGACATGTGATCGGGTGCCCATTACCTTCTCAAGGAGATTTAGGCTCTTTTGGCGGGGTTCGTGTGGCTACGTTCCGAAAATGATTTGACGAGGTGAGAGTGGATGAGGTATCATTTCCGTGGCCATTAATATTTTGAACATCTTTGTTTTCCTCCTCTGTCTTTCTTTTACCATTACAACATTTGCAATGGAAACCTTGATACCTTCTATATCTTGTATTTATTATCTCAATACCTGCCTTTTCCCGCTTACTTGTCCAGGACCTCTGCATGTGATCAAACAAGTGGGTTGTTGGGCTCTTATGTGACCAGAAATATACCATTGTGACATTCCGACAGATGTTCGCTCCAGAAATGTGAGCTGTATAGAGAGGTGGGATGTGAATTTTCGAAGCGACTAAATGTGTACACTTATTGAGAATGAGACGACGATGGAGAAAGAAGTGCATGAACTCTATCCATCTGTGGATGTGAGGGGCCTTTCAAGGATGAGGAGAGGAACCATAACTTGGGTGATGTTTATGCTGCTAAACTTGACATTCGCTTATAGACAACGCTTTACATGTTCAATCCTGGACAGACAGGCGTCATCTGAAGCGGTTTAGCACCGTCTTTTGGTTGATGTGCTAGTTTATATTTCTGCCCCCTTGCGCTCGATAGGCTGTGTGATCGTTGATGGAGGAGCCCGGTTATATTTTCTATGGTGTAGACCATTCAACACGAGTAGAACATGGTGAGCACGAGAAGAAAAAGAGAAGGAAACTACGAGGCCACAGTCTCAAAGTCTCCAGAACTTACGCTTCGGTGTTCTTTCGATCTTGAATTAAAGCCGCTAGGTTGACGACTCGCTCGGAACTGCCATCTGGTTTGTGATGGATATCCACCAAGCCAGATCTCTCGATTCTGTCTTCCGAGTTCTTCGTTTCTGTCTTTTGAGATGCTTCAGTGTTAGACGACATGGTAGTAATGGCAACTAGTGGTGTTGAAAGTGGTTGATGATAGTTGATGGTGGTTGGTGATGGTTAGTGATGGAAAGAAACAGGTTGAGTGCTATATGAGCTTAGGGTCTAGTACTCGTTGCCCACATGGAACCCCAAATCATCAATGACGCTCATCCGCCGAGCAGTGAGGACTTGGGTGTTACTCCGTTCGCTGCCAACGATGAGTCAACCGACATACATCGTCTTCACCAATCCTCCTAGCCGGCAGGCTGTACGTCGGTATATTCAAATTCCTCCTGAAACCTCCGAACATCCGTTTAAGAAAGTTAAACTTCGACTCGATTGGCACACGACGGATATAGCCAACCCTCCTTCAACGGTTTCTTCGCTCTTGTGTGATCGTGCACTTATTCCTTCATCTTCATCACCCCGTTCGGCACCTCTCTGTAATACCTTACCGCGACCATCTCTGGTAGACTCTGATACGGCTTCCAGTTATCCGAAAGGTTCTCATGAATCAGTAGTAGAAGCCACATTTGATGAATCTTTTATAGAAGGACAAAGAGGTTCAGAAGGATTCCATAAAGCGGTGATCACCGCTGCCGAGCGCAGGAAACCTCAACAAAAACTCGACCTCGTTGTAGAAGGCAAATCAATCGAGACAGCGTCAAAGGATCGTTCGGAATTACCCACAGAGGAGAGGAATGAGATAAAGGAAAATCAAGTAGGAGATATGATCCGCGCTCTGGAGAGTGAGACCAAATTGGCAAAGGTTGTTGACTCGTCGGCTAAGAGAGATCAGAACAAGAGCATACAGGGTTCGTTTGCACCTTCTACTTATTTTCCATCTCTGTTGTTGAATATTCCAAGTTAAATACTTTTTAATTGTTTCAATCCTATCGTGCTTTCTGCCTGGTTCGTCAACATGAAAAATTGATAGAACAACCTTCCGATTTGGACTATACGTCCATCATCTTGCCTGCTGACTACCAAACATTTCCCCCGGTCACCTCTTACCCCAGCTCAAACAGTGACCCTGCCCTTCGCGTGACTCGGCAAACACGCTCCTCGCAAAGTTCGTCGTCATACCCGGATATGACTACTTCCTCTCTTCCTGACCGGACTCGGCCGAATATTGTCAAACTCCATAAAGATACGTTGCAGAATACCACCCCTGTTGATTGCTTGTCGCACGGAAAGAGCCAAGAAGAGGTTGATAATCGACAAGACACAGGAGAATCTTCTATCCTTCATTCTACCAAATTGGAGGAAGCGATGATGATGCCAGTGACTGCAACAACAATTCTCGATAAATCGGTTCATCAACATGTCGGTCGTTCAGTGAATGACGAAACGAATAGGCCGAGTGTATCAAATTTGGGGATAGATTCAACGTCATTGGATATGTACTCAATCCGCGAGTTGGGCGCAACCTCGTTCTCTTTCACTGTGACCGCCGATACCTCTGCAGCTGCCTCCGCTGCTAACCCCTGTCCTTTTGGCACCAACGTCGACCCTGCACCAAATGATTCTACTAGGTCAACAAGAGAACCCCGACGGAGTTTACGCAGTCAAACATCGAGTGTTGCAAGTCCTATGAAAAAGTCCTCGAGAGGATCGAATCGCAAAGAGGACTCTCAATCCCTTTTGTCTGTGTCTCGAGAGACAGCGCAACCAGCAGTATTACCATCTACTTCTCTCCTTGGACATGTTGATCGATTGCTGGAGACTTCTCCTGCTACCCGCTCGACATGTTCCTTCCAATCGTCGACTGAATCTTCATTTCTTCCTACCCAGACCGGCACTCAGTCTCACCCATCCGACCCATCATCTGTTCACTCTGAAACTTCCGTCGATCAAGCTCAGCCACCTCACGCGGAACGACCTCAGATAACACACCCTACCCACCCGTATATCCATTCGAACCTCCTCAGACCGCTCCCTTCGTTTGCTCAGCCACTAGATCAATCGACCGCTAATTTCTTGGCTGTCGTCACTTCTGTCGAACTCAAGTCCTTCGTAGGTAAGGACAGACGAAGCTGGCTCTTGGGTGAGCTGGAGCTGTTTGACGGGAAAAACGTCGGAAGGTTGGCCGTTTGGGGTGAGGAAGCTAAAGAATGGTGCAACGGTGTAGAGATGCGGAAGGGTGATGTTGTCTTGTTTGAACGTCCGTGCTACATCATTTCTGTATCTTGCTCTCTGTCTATCTTTACACGAGAGTGACTCCATACCTGGACTGACGAAAAGAAAGATTCAATGGAAAAATACTCACCTCCCGGTTTGAACGTCTTTGGTGTGTGTGTTTGTGTGTGTGTGTGTGTGTGTGTGTGTGTGTGTGTGTGTGTGTGTGTGGTGGAAACTCGGCAGGTATAACCATCATTCGACCTAAACCACCCTCACCGGTTCAAACCCTCCGAGCCTATCCTCTCGACCCCCATCTTTCACGGCCCCGACCTCGGACTCTGCCGATATCAACATACACGATATTTTACCGGACGTCCCCACCTTTATCCGGTGAGTCGACCGAGGCGTGGGAATCGAAAAGGGCAGATCTGAGGTGGAGGTCATCGGATACTGGTCTGGGCTTGGTCGGCCGATTGAAGGACTGGGTCGAGTCTGCCGGTGTCTGAAGGATTCTTTTTGAAGAATGAATTCTCCGTATTATCGCGCACGCTTTCTCTCTCTCTCTCTCTCTCTCTCTCTCTCTCTCTCTCTCTCTCTCTCTCTCTTATCCTTCTGATTCCTTAGAGAGGACGTCAAAGTTTTTTTTTTTTTGGGTTCGTGAAGGAGAGTCAGATCGAGTTCTGCTTGAACGGGTTGTCCGACTTGTATCAAATCCATCGATCGGCTAATTCTCAATGTTTTTTTTCATACAGATAGCACAGAGAGAGACTCGAAAAGAAGAGAACGATTAAAGCAACTGATAGATGAAAAGATCTAACAATGGCATTCGATAAGGGGAAGGAAGAGAAAGAAGTTCAATCAACAATGTGAGAACAAGAAATGGGCCGCAAAACGAGGATGAGAAATAAGATAGAAGGGAAAAGAGAGCTTAAAAACTGAATAGAAGTACAACCAACGATATAAAACGAGTCGGTAGACGAGATAGAAACGGAAAAGAGAGAAACAATGTAGTTGAGAGGAACAAGGGGGGAAATTTGATACGGGTGACATAGGGACGAGTGGTTGTGAGAAGAGAAAGAAAAAAGACGCACCAAAAAAAATCAACAGTGGCAAGAAAGAAGGATGAAATAAACGTATCGCCGTAAATGACAGAAAGGCAAAAATAAGGGAGTAGAAGAAGAAATGGCAGGAGACACTCGAGAGCTCTTAAATACAAAGAAGCAAGAATAAAACAACAAGAAGTAAACACAGGCAACAGGTGGTTAAGAAGAGAAGAAATCAAAAATGTTTCCTCGGTAATTTTGAAAAGAAATAAGGGAGCCGAAGAGAGGAAAAGATTGATGGATCTTTCAGTGGAAGAACCGTTTCTTTTTAGTCGCACCTTCCTCGATCTCGATCTTTGCATGCGTGTGATCCATCGGGTGCCCAGCCGGATGGTGGGAACAGCATACAATTCCCTTGATCCACTCGTCTCCGTCATCATCCTCATCAGGAGTGACGACCTCGTTCGGCGGCGTATTCATTCCTCCGCCGCACTCGACTCCTTCGCATTGACAAACGAGCGCGTCATTTCCTGTTCCACGGAGTAAATCGGCCAACGTGCACCGAGCAGTAGGCTCAATCGTCATCATCGCCATGATCGCTGGCCGAGTCTCTCTTGGTAAGAGTCGGAATATTGAGTCAACCCCGGTACAATCAGCAGCAGAGGCTCGGGCAACACTTGCATTGGAGGTCATCGTCTTGCTCGTCGTGGTGGTCGACGATCGATTCTGCGTGGCTGAATCGTTCGAGGCCACAATCGAAGAGTTGCTGGAAGGTAAGGATGTACTTCCCTGTTGAGGGCTATGGATACTCCTTTCGGACAGGTTTTCAGGACCAGTCACCGACCGTTGACGGACGGCCGAGTGCGACTCGGGTACAACCAAGCCCTGGGGGGTAGGTGAGATTGCCGAATTGGCTAATCGGTTGACCAGCCGTTGTTCGGTATCCGGTCCGTCCATCAACTCACCGTTGCCAGAGGGTGAAACCACACCAGATGCAGTTCCTCCTCTTGCGGTCTTCTCGACGTGTGAAGCAAATCTCGAGGCGGGCTCACTGGTGGTGTGTGCCCTTGGTCGATCCATGTGAAGCACACTGGGATCCATCTCTTCTGGAGACTCCTGAAGATGGTAATCCTTGTTGTCTACAGGGTGGACCGTCGAGATCTTTAATGCCGATTTCATATGAGATTTCTCGGCCGCAGATGTACCATTCCGTGGTTTGATATCAATATAGCTTTCAGGTTCCGTAGTCAATTGAGACTGGTTGTGGAACGTGCTCTGGCTGGTCGATGATAAGGACGCCGTCTTCTCATTGTTGGACGGATGAGAACACATTACTGTGGCTTGAGTGTTTGGCTTGGGTTTCGAACCGGCGGCAGGAGCCAAGAGTTGCGGATGGGTGTTGACATAGAGCTTATTGGGAATGAAAATGGTATGTAGCTCGATTAGCTGCGACGGCTAGCTTTATCCACGCCAAGAAAATCTGAACATACCTTGTAACTCGCATCCGTCTTGGCATCCGGTAACTTCCAGGGGAACCGTCTGAATGACCGAGAACAAAACAAACAGACATATGCCAGATCAGTCTCTACAGATCAATCCGCGTGGGAAGCTGCAAGTCGCACAGAACGAGACGAAACCCTGAGGAACTGACCTTAAAATCATACACAGGAACATCACGCCCAAACTCCAGACATCAGTCTTTCTAGGATCGTACTCTTGACCGCTGAGAACCTCGGGCGCCAAGTATGGGTCACTACCGACAACACCTGATGCCTTGACTTGAGCTTTGCCTGGATATTGGAACACGGTCGCCGTTCCAAAGTCGATGAGCTTGACGATGTTGTTCGTGGTCATAACACAGTTATCGAGTTTAAGATCTCGGTGAGCGAGTCCCATGCCGTGTAAGTAATTGACACCATCAACGATCTGTCGGAAGACACAGTAAATCTCGGGTCGAGCCATCTTGCCGGACATGACAACTGAGAACAGGTCGTATGGAGCATACTCCATCACCTGAATGTACATCAAGAACAAGTTGTTAGTACGAAACGGTTGTCAGACACGAAATGCAAACAAACAGACACGGACCTCGTAATAGTGTCCGTGATCATTCACGATGTCAACTGTCTCGATGACGTTGACGTGTCTGAGGGTAACACCCACACAAAACTCTGCGGTAACCTTTTTTTGGTATTCTTTCTCGCTCTCTCCTAATCGCTTCGGTCGGAACTCTTTGACGGCGTAGATGACACTACCACCTCTACTCGGGCCCTTGATCAACCGGACGGTTCCTCCAGCACCCGAACCGAGGACTTTACCCCACTTCCCGTACTTTTTGGAAAGTTGAGCCTGGGTCGCATTTGCCAACGAGGGATGTGGGTTGTGGTGATGAAGGGAAGACGAGAGAGCTGAAGATGAACCGGGAGGCGTCCCTCCAAAGATGGGGGTATGAGCTTCACTGGAGGATGAGTACGGATGATCGTGAATCAAATGTTTCTGCCCGGCAGTAGGAAGAGGGGGTGGGTTAGAAGGATGATATCGTTGACTATCCGAGCGACCGGGCGAGCCAGCAGGTGAACCAGCGACGTTGCCTGTCGCAGCGGAAGCTTCCTCGCGAAGCTGGAAGCTTCGTTCTGGAACTTGAGGTAACCCGGGAGCATTTGACGGGTCAAAAACGTTTTGCGGAGCTTTGGATACCGGTCGGTCTTCCTTGACTGATGTCGCCGCCGGGCTCGCCTGCGTGAGACCGAGGACAGAACTGGAGGGCGAAGTGCGATCCTTGTTCAAGTGGACGGCTGAATGACCAAAGTAACCGGTTTTCTTCGAGGCCGTATGATATTTTTCACTGAGAGGAGAATCGACATGTTGGGGAGAACCGTTAGCCGTTCCAGGGGCATGCATAGGAGTATCGAGCGCGTTTAGGTGATGCTTGTGAGGATGGCTCCCTCCGATATGGGTGTGAAGAAAACGTTTGAGGTCATGTAGAGGACCAGTATGGTGTTTGACAGGCCGGGTGACGATCGACGGGTTTTGATGAATGGGTGACGAGGGTCTAGTGGAAGCAGAGTTGTTTCCGGTCGGCGTGTGGGTCGGGGAGTGGAAGGTTGAAGATGCCCGCTTGGTGAACCCAAACGTACTTCGTCTGGACGGAGCGACAGATGAAGCCCGAGAAGGCGCTCTCGACGATGCGTCCGAATCGATACCCCGACGCTGAGACTGGGGGGACGAAGGGACCTTTAGGAATAGGTTCGAAAACGAAGACCATGTCGAGGAAGACGAGGAGGGTAATTCATTACGAGACGAAGCAAACGAAGAGATGCCGTTAGTGGATGTTGGCCCAGAGGTGAGGAAGGACGTATGGTTGGCGAGATCGGGAGAAGAGATGGCGTGTCGACATTGCAAGGGCGACGAAGGGACCGGAGATGATTTGCAAAACGTCAAACAGATCAAGGAACGAGACGGTTTAAGAGATTTGGTGGGCGGTGGAGATTGAGAACGAAAGTCAGATGGATATGGAGAGAGGTATTTCATCAGATGTTTTTGTTTACCAAGAGAGTATGAATTCGGGAAATGATGGTATGAGAAAGAAAGAGGAACAAGAAGAACACAACGACGAAGGAAGAACGGATTGGAGATAAGAACGAGGAAGGAGAACGAGTATCAGTAAGACTGTTTCAGGAAAGACAAACATAAAAGAAAAGGAGGAAAGCTCGAGATAGAAAAGCAGGGAGAAAGTTCCAAGCAGGAGGTCGGAAGGGAACGAGAGCTAGACGGGATGTTCCTTTCTTGGCAGGACACGGAAAAGAGTTTTAAGATGTTTGGTAGAGGTACACTCGGCCAAGAATGCCCTGTTCACTTGCTCTATAAGAAAGCGGGATGCGTAGGAAGAAAGCTTATCCAAGAATGATTTTCTTTCCAAGTTATCCATCGTCATTTCCGTCATCCAAGCTATGGTTTTTCCGAAGAAAGTAATAGAGATGACCGTCCCGCCTCCTATCCGAGAATGTTTCGGCCATGATATGAAGCATGAGGCACCAACTTATACTCCTTGATCTCTCGACAGACTCGGATGATTATGATTCTTTGCTCTCCTTATCTCTCTTTCTCTGCATCGGAATGAGGGACCCGACCGAAGAAACGAATGGGAAGGGCACAAATAGAAGACTCACACTATCGGCAGTAGCCATCTGCTCGGCCTTCGCCTGTGTAAACGAGCTGGATCGCATACCATCCATCTGGTGTGCAGGCGGATGGATCTGAGTGGATGCCTAGTTGTTTTTAAAATGAAAGGGCGGAGATATTGACAACCGAGGTATGATATGAATCAGGTAAACAGAAAAAAAGGGAGATTAGAGATCGGCAAGGGAGGGGAAGAGGTGACCAAAGAAAGAGGGCAAAGGGGAAAAAAAGGAAGATGGGTATATGCAGTCATAGGCGATCGATCAGCTTTCTTTTTTCGAAGCGACAGAGAACTAAGGTAAACGATGACATCTTCAATATGTCTGGTTCAACGTCCGGAATAGGACTTCCTCCTGATCTCTCCTTCTATCTATTTAACTTGACATCTACGACACGCATTCTCTGTTTCTCTCTTCTTTGTCGGAAAGTCAAGAACCCATGATAGAACTCTTGAAGGACGAGCGTGAAGATGGTTTTATTCCAACGAAGACATACACCTTGGGCGAAAAGACCGAGTCAAGATCTCGCCGCGCGTCTTCTCGCCCCTTTTTCTCTTTATCCTCTTTTTTTTTTTCTCCCATAAGATGAAGAAATGAGAATAGAAAAAGACTGACCTGGATCATGATACGATGTTCAGGTTGCGTAACGTTTGCCTTCCCACGATGATGACTTTGAGACAGAAATTAGATAGAGAAACAGAGAAAGAAAATTAGAAGAAGAAAAAAAGAAAGACAGGAAGGAAAGAAGTAACGATGGAGAAAGAAGAGAAAAGAGCTAAAGGACGGGGAGAGAAAGAAAGGAAAAAAAAAGAAAGAAAAAAACAGAGGCGAGGATTGAGACTGGGCGTGGAGAACAATAGGAAATTGGACTAATAGAATGAAGGAATCATTAGGGAATCATTAGAAAAAAAGGAAAAAAAAAAAGGAAAAAAAAAAAGGGACCTTTCGTTTGATTACCAAGTAGACTTGGCCGGTGAATCAAGCCGGCCGGCTGCCGAACAGGCCGGGGTAAGTTACCCCAAAAGGTTCTCTTATGTATAAATATATGTATTTATCGCTGCTCAAAGGGAGCGCCGCGGACCTCTATTAGGGTTATTACACCAATTTATAATCTTTATCTCCTTCTTTTTATTCCATTACATTCCCGTCCTATTTTCGGGAGAAAACATCAGGAAGCAGCAGCGGCGACATGAAGATGACGATGATGATGACGACAACGGCGATGGTAAACGATGTACGATGAACGACGATGACCGACAGTAACCAAGACGTCGGTGATCAAAACATTAATCATGTATTCATGGCCAACAGAATAGAATCCAGACTTTCGATTCATATCTGTTCTAGCCATCTAGTCCATGGTCAAATGGTTGATTCATGTATGTACATAATGTATCATCTTGACACCATCGGATACATTTCCAAATAAACCATGATAATAGGGAAGAAAGAAAACCTTCCGAGCGAATATGTTGATTCCGTTTCAAGCGGCCTTTCACTTCTCATTAGGCTTTGCAAGAAGGTCAGGCGTCGTATAGTCTTAATCGGGTACTTCCAGATTAGTAATCTTGACGCTGAGCACGTGATTAAGATCACAGAAGCACAGCTGTAAAAGATCACCTGACCTGTTACCTTGTTACTGTAAATCACTATCACTATTTGCTCTTGCTCTTGCTCTTACTCTTAGTCCTGATTCTGCCTCTCTCACTCTTTCCTCACATCCTTGTCCATTTGTTGAATCACCAAGTACTGGACCATTCGGTCTATACACTGATATACCAATACATATACACAAGTACACGTTCTTCTTGCATACCCTTCTTATATAGACACACATACCTAAAAACACTCCACTCAGCTACACCGACCGATGTTCCGTTCAACTCTCCGACCAACGCTCTCTCGGTCTTTCAGCACGACCCCCTCGGTGTCATATCCCCGAGCACCGCTCTATCCTCCGTTCCAAACGACGACTGCTCCTAGAAAGCTCGACGCCCGACTTCGATCACTACAGGATCCGCTCTCACCCACCAAGCCTCGAGTGTCCGACCCACCTCGGCCGGACAGAAAGTATCCATCCGAGCTTGATCAACCATTGAGAAAGTACGCAAAGCCGCAGCGTGCCAAGTGGGATGGGCCGGAGAGTGATGTTCGTGATTTCAAAGGTGGAAAGTGGGCCGGGAAGGAAGGTTTCGTGGCTGATCCTCGATTCGAGGGTGTTGAGGGCTTTGTCGAGCAAAGAGGAAGCTTGAGAAAGGTTAAGCCTAGCCAGGTATTTGTCGGAAGAGCCAAAGTCTCAGGTTTCGTCCCAATCTATGTTGACGTTAGTCTTTCTTCTTCTTCTTCTTCTTTTTCTCTCTCTCTGTTTCTTGTTCGCTCTTTTGCTGTCGGAAAAATGAGGGTTTGAACACAGAACGACTAACTTCACGCCTTATTCTCTTTTTTCGGGTCCCTTACTCTTGCTTTGGACTTTTCAGAAACGGAGAACCCAGCCTTTCACTATCATCAAGCAGATCCAAGGTGATCCCAAGGTATGTTATCCCTTTAACAGGCCTCCGTCTTTTCTTTTACTCTTTTCATCGTCTTGCTCTTTTCTAAATGATTCCGATTTTCATCCGCTCTTCTTTTTCATTTGGTCTCTTCTTTTCCTCCCTTTTTACTGTTTAGGCTCTCCTTAACCCATTGCTCAAGTACTTGACGCTCAAACGGCCGGACTACAGACGAGGGGCAGAGGGTAGAATCAGACCTGTCACCGGTGAGATCGAGATCAAAGGTGCTTGGAAGGAGGAGGTCAGGGAGTATTTGCTTAGCCAAGGCTTCTAGAGGGCGGACGAGATCAAGTTGGGAGGAAAGAACGAAAACAAAACACAATGTCATGATGCATTCGCCTCTCTAGTTCTTTCTCGTTTGCTTATTGAGACTCAAAAAATAAATCCTCTTTGCCCTGTTGATCGGTGCGGTTCTTCATGCCCGTCGTTCAAACTTAATTACATGGTTTGAGCGATAATGTCCTCATTCACCTTCACCTAAACATAACGAGAAAAGATGGAAGAAGGGCATACATCCAAGTTCCCTCAAGAGGAGGAAACAAACGAGTTGAATCTTGAAGAATTGAGCAATGCTGGTTCCGGTAACCTGTCGACTTCCTTTCCCTGAATAACTCAACACACATCCCATCAAAGTTCCATTGAAGAAGCAAAAGAAAAAAACTCGAGCTCTATGAGAACAACGGATCGGGAACACAGAAACGAGAGAAAGAGAGAAAGAAAGGAGGAACAAACATCTACGTATTTGATGATTGTGGGGATGCAAGTCAAGTCATAAGGCTTCTTTTTAAAGATCGAGTCTGGGGACTTCCAAGAAGTTCGGTCGCCTACGTATTGGATTTCCAATTCTGTTCGTTCGTCCGTCCATCCGGTCGATCGAGCACAGGGATCGGGGATTTTTTTTAATAGATGGAATTAAATCAATCAAAGTTCCCAACAGTCAAAAGATCCAGACGAGTCTGTCATTTCTTGCGTTTGGTAAGGTAACGACTCTCAGAGGAAAGCGACGTACTGTGCTCGGGATTGCTCTTTCGGTACGACTCGACAAGTGGTACAGCTTTCACACAATCCTTTCATTCATGACAAACAAACAAAGAGATTAAACGATGAAAGTGACAGTCCAAACAGAACGATTGAATACAGTCAGATAATGAACAGGGAAGGACCAAGTATGGGTTGACCTGGCCAAGATCAAGTATCAAGAAGAGTACAAGCCTGCGCTGAGAAACTTACAGGACACCACAAGTCCTTCTTGACCTCATCGTAATCCGAGAAAAAGATTACAAAAAAGCTCTCCCCAGGAGAACTGATTGATCTGGATAGGACGGACGGAAGAATCTCCTCGCTGGTCATTGTTCTTGTCAATATGATATATCAGATAGAGTTCGATTGAGGGAAACCCTCGAAAGGTGCTTGCTTATTAAAGACGGACTACCCATTTCCTAGTAGATGAAACGTCATATCACGTGATCACGACTGATGAACTGATTCAAAACTCTCATCCGTTCTCTTTGCTTGATGTCTGTTCCTAAAGTACCCATGGTGTTCTTGGGTGGCTGATGCTGACTCCGAAAGGAGTGGACAAATCACCGTGAAGAGAGTCAAGGCAATTCCCAACTGAAGTTGCGGACCGGGAGAGAGAGAGAGAAAGAGAGAAAAGCGGCAGACATATCGGGTGTTCATATTTATTCCCTCTCTACAGCTGCTCTACCTCATAGACCTTGGATCTCTGGAAAACAGAGCAATCGTATCATCTGTTGCTCATAATCATATCTCGATGAAAGCGTAAAAAGGTCCAAAGCAAAGTGAGAGATGAACCATCTGTTAGAGACTGATGATGTATGCTTAAGAAACCTCATCAAAGTCAAGACTCTACCGGTCGTCGGATCTGGTAATAACCGGGGAACATCGAGATCAAGTTCCTCTTCTTCTTCTCACTCCTCAGTCCGACCTGATCAAACCCAAACATCAACATATCCTTCAAAGTATCACAGAACCATACAACCAATATGCCTATCTCTACGCCTTTAACGAAAGCTCTTGGTATCAGAATTCCCGTCGTTCAGTCAGTTCATACACTCTGTTTCACTAGCCACTTGAATGGTTTAATCGTCTTCAGTCAATAAGTAAAACATATGAACTCATCAATGTCGTGTCCTTTTGCCGCTGGTACGTAGGGGTGGGATGCAGGTGAGTGTATGATATTCTGTGACAATATCTTTCCGTGTATCGTTGTTGATTCAGGCTGTACGCTTGCAATTTGAAATCTTGTTTCGAAGTGGGTTGGTGTACCGTTCGTCTATAGATCTCCTCCAGTCCTCTACCCTATCTGTTCACGGCTAACTCTTTTTGTTCTTATGAGCGACAATACAAAATACAGAATGCTGGCCAGCGCAGTTTCTAACGCTGGAGGTCTCGGAATGCTGACCGCTCTCAGTGAGACTACCTTTGAAACTACTCAAGGCTCTGTTTGCATTTCTAGAATCTGATGTGCGACCCTTCGTCTATAACAAAACAGCCCAACCTTCGCCCGACGCGCTCCGCAAAGCCATCAAAGAGACCCAAGGTCTGACATCTAAACCATTCGTTAGTCCATTGATAACTTGTGATCTACTATGCCATCTGTGACTAAACGCCGGAGGCATGGCTTCATGGAATAAACAGGGAGTCAACATCACGTTGTTGCCGTCAATTAATCCACCTGACTACGAAGGTTACGCGAGAGCAGCTGTCGAAGAGGGAGTCAGAGTGTTCGAAACAGCCGGGAACAATCGTATGTAAAAATAAAATAAAACGTGCTAGACTTTCCGATACGAAACCAATCAATGTACTGATTGTTTACTAAGATCAGCTGGACCGCTCATAAAGTTTCTGAAGTCCAAGCGTAAGCCAGTCTCTTCGACTCGAGTTTCGGATCCAATCAGCATCTTATCCTAGCTTCTTGCTCATACACTCGTTATGTTTACAGAATGCTATATAATTCACAAATGCACCACTGTCCGACATGCCAAATCTGCCCAAAAGCTGGGCGTTGACTGCTTGAGCATCGATGGGTTCGAATGTATGCTACTTAAAGACCACTCATCAGAAGTGTATATTTTCAGGACTAAAGGTCATTATTTCAATCTTGGCGCCACTCTCCACAGGCGCCGGTCATCCCGGAGAGCAAGATATCGGAGGCATCGTTTTGGTATGCGCCGCTACGATCTTGCATAAAATGACGATAACAACGGCTGATAAAAACGGTTGGTTCTGACGCTAGCTGGCTCGAGCTGCTCAGGAACTCACAATTCCCTATATCGCCAGTGGAGGATTCGCCGATGCGGTCAGTTGATCAGAGGCGCCTTTTTCCGATCTATGCTGATGCTAAGAATATATACACGTGTCTAATCAATGTTTACACATTTACTTTTGGGCCAAATAGAGAGGTCTTGTCAGTGCTCTGGCGCTTGGAGCGGCGGTAAGGTTCTTTTCCTTGGAGTGTTCTCATTTTGTTTAGAGGCAGCTCATTAATATATATTTATTTTAACTGGTGATTCTATAAATCGGCTGAAATAGGGCATCAACATGGGTACTCGGTGTGTTCTTCTTCAAAGATCATATTAATTCGGGCCGTGTAATACTCAAATCTCGTTATCATCTCTAGGTTCATGTGCACTGCTGAATCACCGATTCATCAAAACATAAAAGAAAAAATTGTCGCTTCCGACGAGACAGACACCGTTCATAGTCCGTTCCTACATTCTATATGCAAACCAAAATGGCAATTGAACTAACAATCCTTCCTATCTTCGCGTGCGCCAATGTGAACGACCACTTCAGTTTTCAGGACTCTCGGAAATACTGCGAGAGTGTACAAAAACGCTGTTTCCAAAGAAGGTTATTCGTCTATCCCTTCTGTTTTTAGATAAACGGAAGAGAAGAACCTAGTGTTGATTTACCATTTTGTGTTTCAACAGTCGTTAGGCTGGAGCGCCGACCCCAAGGGGCCAAATTTGAAGAGCTCAGAGATCTCGTTTCTGGTTCGTCATCTCTCTTCTCTTGGGTTTTGATCATCTCCGACCGGGTGGTCATAAACACACGAAAAAAGCAAACCAGTTGAACTTTTAAGTTGACGCTTCTTGATTCGTTTGTCCTTGAATCGTTTAATCTTGTCGATGGTAGGCGCTAGGGGACGAAGTAAGTCTTCCACAATCTTGTTCTGTCTCAGTCTTTGTTGTGTCTGTTTCTTTAAGATATGCACAACATGTGCGCTGATCGTTCTTTTTCTTTTCTTCTTTCAAATAAACATCCGTCAACTCGAAAACAAAGCCGTGTACGAAACTGGAGATTCTGATGCTGGGATCTGGTCCGCTGGAATTTCGGTTGGACTCATCAAAGACATTCCAACTTGTCAGGTTCTGCTTGACAGGCTGGAGAAGGAAGGGGAGGAGATTATCAAAGGTCGACTAGGAGCGCTCTGCGTGAGTGATACTGAGGGTGGAATCGGAAAACAGGTCAAGGCGAAACTCTAGGGGGTTATGATTTTTTTTAAGTCTTTTTGAACGATTCCTGTATTTTGTATTTTTCCTACTTATTAGCTTTGAGACGAACGAAAGATGATAAAGACGATCAACTCGGCTCGAGTCGTGATGGTGACTATCTGTATATCCTGCACAACAAGACCAAACCTCTTCGAATTTCATGTCAACTAACCTAGGAAAAGTCTTTCTTGATGATAACACAACAACAACAAAAATCCCATTTATCATGAATCTTGCCATCTATCAACGTCACCCCCTTCTATGTCGAGCCCCTTGTCCAATCCCCGCTCTTGCCCCCAGTTTTCTTGGTGACACATAAATCCTGAATGATCATTTCTTTTCCGGCAACCGCTTTAACCACTTTTTGGGTGAAACACGTCCAGGCAAAACAAAGTAAACAGCAAGAATTCAGTTCCTCTCGAAAACGATTTGGTTCTCATATTTCATATCACGTGGACATTAGATATGGTCAGACTCACTGTCCCAGATGGTCAAGAGCGTGACCGAGACGGAAGTCAAAGCCTCCATCTGAACGAACCAACAAAAAACAACCCAATCCAATCCAATCCGGAAAAAGTCAACTGATGATCAAGTCTTATCGAGGAAAAGAAAAAAAAAAGAAAAGAGGAAGAAGGAACACAACAGCGAGAGGAACAATAGAAAAAGGAAGGGTCAAAGGATAATGAAAAAAAAAGACTCACCTCGACCCCTGTTCCGCCCACACATTCCGCTACACTATCTACTTTGACCCAACCTCCTTTTTCTGGCGTTACCTCCTGGATCAACTCGAACTTCACATCCACCGAGCTCAGGTTGATCTGATGACAAAGCGGGATGAGATCCGACGTTCGTTTAGCACCCATAATACCTGCTAGTTGAGCAACGATGAGTGGGTCTCCTTTCTTGTTCGAAGAAGGTTGAGAGTCGGAGAGCATAGAAAATGCTGCTTCAGGCTAGATTTGTGGGAAAAGAAAAAGCAAAGATTAACGAAATGAGACAAGAAAAGAGGTCTGATAAAGACAGAGTCAAGGGAGACTCACAAGGAAGATCTTTCCGGAAGCAGTAGCCGATCGAACAGTTGCTGTCTTTGGCGTAATAGAAACCATTCGAGGCTTTCCTGTCTCTGGGTTGATGTGTGTTAACGTCGGAGAGGTTGAAACATGTTCAGACGTTGCCATTTGAGGTGGTCTGGAGTTGGTCAGAGATGGTGATTGTGAAACAGGACGTTTAGAAGAAGCGTCGGAGGACGAGTAGGCGCGGAAAAGGTACGGAGATGACGATAGTCTCGGATTAGGAAGAACGGAGAGGGAAGGGTAGGCCGACCAAACGGGCCTTCTGTTCAGATCGGGCTGGGAGTAGGAAGAGTTAGATGGTGAGGCTGTCCCAGTCCGCAAAGATCGGCTCAAATGGCTAGCTGTACAACAAACCAATCGATCCGACACCATGTCAGATTGGAGATCCATGACGTTTAGAAGACAAAAAGGACGCAGCTAAGGTTGAAAAGTAATGAAAACTAGAGACTGACCCTCCAATCAAGATCATTGGTCTGTTCATTCCATCTTTCAGCTGTTTCATTCCGGCATGCTTTTCCTTTTTCCTTCCAACGGCCATCGCGATTGTCTTGGTCAACTCTACATCCGATGCGTTTGACCGAAGCTTGTCTTTCAAAGAGACTTCTGTCTGTCCAAACAGGCATACCTGATGAGTTGATCATGACACAGACCCGTGAGGTCATTAGTTGCGTGAATCATTTCAGCCATTAATCATCTGCCAAGAGGCAAATAGAAGATTCTTACTTTAAGGTTTCCGTCAGCAGTGATACGAAGTCGGTTGCACGTCCCACAGAAATGTTCTGTCTGATGAATCCACATGAAGAAAACCAGAGGGAATAAGTCTCTCGACCTTTCAATCTACCTTGAACAGCCAATTAGAAAATGATATTTCGTTCAAGACTAACCATACTAGTGATAAAACCGAAAGTTCCCTGAAAGCCAGGGATTTTCCATCCTTTGCTCGTATCGTTGGCGTCATCTTGTACTTTGATGAGTGTCGGGTACTCTCTTTTTATAATGGAAAGCATGTCTTGATAAGAGTAAAGCTTTCCATGGGACCATTTATTACCTTTGAGATATGAGCGCGTCAGTACACACTAGTTTCTCCTCTGACTCAATCTCGAACTCTGTGATCAACTTGTTGACGTACCGCTGAAAGGCATATACTCAATAAACCTAATCTCAATTTTCTTATCCTTAGTGAACTCTACGAAATCGAGAATTTCGTCCTCGTTGAACCCTTTCATGACGACAACGTTTAATTTGACCTTAAGCCCTTTGCCCACCAACTCGAGCGCGGTATTCAAAGAAGACATAACGAGATGATGGCCCGGTCGGCGAGTAATGAACTCAAACTTAGCAGGATGGAGTGTATCGAGAGAGATGTTCAAGTGAGTGAGACCAGAGGAGACTAGCGTTGGAAGTTTTCGGTGCAAGGCGATTCCGTTCGAGGTAATCCCTATTTGAGTAAGACCAACAGCTCGGAGTCGATTCAATCTAGCTGCATGTAGTTTAGGGATCAAACAAGAAAAAGGTCAAGAGGAGATTCATGTTGTTGTTTTGGACGACAAAGACGCACCGATGAGCTCAGTAATTCCTTTCCGAACAGTAGGCTCTCCGCCAGTTAGCCTTATTTTTGTCACCCCTTGTTCAACGAACAGCCTGGCCAGTTTGAGAACTTCATCATCCGTCAACATGTTGACCGATGGCTGTAACGGCACACCTTCCTCTGGCATACAATATGTACCTACATGAGTTCATACGATGATTCAGATTGATCATCGAAAAGGAGATATTGTAAAAGCATGAATTAGGACAAGGCCGATTTGCAAACTAGACACAACAGATCGAATAATAAGCCTACACCGAAGGTTGCATTTCTCAGTGAGAGAGATCCGAAGATAGGTATGGTGCCGGTTAAAACCATCCGTCAACGGAGACACATATGGGTATGTTGCATCGACGGCCTGGACTTTAGCCTGTCATTCAATCAGACGAATCGACGGTCAATAGTGTTCGCCGAGAATGTGAGTCAGCGTATTTGATCAAAGAAGAGACAAGCGAAATAGCAAGGATTCTGTCCGCATCGATAGAAAATGATGAGACAAATGAATCCATTGATTACCTTGACGGCATATTTGAGCGCTTCTAGACTTTTGCCATCTCTGATCCTCTCATCATGAGGAGTAGCAGTTAGATTGGAGTCTGAATCAGCGAGACCCGTCGAGAAGAGCTTCTCGGTTATAGGATTTGCTAGGCCGCGGAGACGGTTGAATATGATGATTGGGTTTCTTGGGTTAAGAACCCCTATGAAGGGCGACATATATTAACAATGCCAAATATTTTGAGTTCTGGAAGGGAATGTAAGGATGAATAATGAATAAGAAATAGCGAAAAAGAAAACGAGCAACCTGGTGCGTGATGGTGATGGTCGTTCAGGATCGATAAAGTGGAGGGAGCTTGAGCGAAAGGTTTCAACCATCAACAACCGATAACAACGATCACCCACCATCATCATCAATCCTATCATCTCTCTTTCTCGGAGGGTTTTACTCGAACCCATGCTGAACGCTCTTGGCCGAGCCATACGTCGATACATATTTGCTCCTCGGTAATGGCTTCATCCGTTTGCTCCGTTTGCCGTTCGTCGGCTAGTACTATTTGTGCGGAATGCGTACTTCGTCGGTGGGTCACTTGTCACACGCTTTTCTATCGTTTTCCTTCTTTTTCTTTCTTTGACAAGGGACTCATCATAGATCTATAATAACGGTATAGTCTTCTCCAGCACCGTGTGGCAGAGAATGCGTTGAGAGCTTCTTTGAAGAGGCATATCGAACGCACGACAGCCGGTACACTTGATGGTCCAGGTGGATTACATCAAATCAGAGATCTCGAGGGCAGGTTGGCCGAGAAGCAACGAAGTCTGGACAGAATTAAGAAGGCTACTGAGCTCACCCGAAAGAACAATCAAGCGCGTAGGTCTGATCATGCTTTGATTTTCTTATGGAGTCAAATCATCATTTTTCGAGTTGGAATTGATCATACCGGGAACGGCGGATTATCGCATCAGTTAAACTACAGATTGTCAATCTAGATTCTCATCTGATCCTCAGGCGGTCCTACCTTCTTCAGGCTCCACATCCAGCTTCTCTTTCTGTTCCAACGTCATGGCATGCGCTTGCTCTCCTTCAAACCAGGCAGATCCTCTTGAGAGAGGTCATGCTCGCATTTGACGTTCGCTTAGGAGGCAGAGATGAAGAGGATGACTCTGAGGACGAAGACGGCTTGGGTCCAGGCGCTAGGGCCATTGGAGTAGGTTCTACTGGGCAAGGACAAAGCCAAGGAGGCAAAGGACAGGAAGATAGCGTGGCAGGGATGGTATTGCCCCTTCCTGGAGATATGCAACGTGAGTTTCCACTTCTGTCGGTTTAAGGATGCAAATCTGAGAGAATTACATGGTCTCAAGAACTATGTTTTGTCCATGATCAAACGGCAGTCTATCCGCCGTTGGAGACTACAGCGGCACTTCAACAAATATTACACCTTCTGCTTCTCTTTTCATCATACCTAGCGCTACCCATCGGACTTCCCTTCATCCCCGTTCTCTCTCCTCCGTCCCTGTTGCCATCGCCTCAATTCCCCTCGCTCGGATTAAGCCCGACGGCGCTTCCTTTAACGTATCCTCAGAAATCGTCCAAGACGACCATGCTGTCTCTTGCTGCGGTTCAGTATGATGTTTGTTATCTAGCTGCTCACGTTGGAATTCAAATCCCACTTCATGAAAGTTCGTATTTGCTGAGAAACCTCTGGCGGATCATCGAGGAAGGAAACCCGCCCAACTCGAGCGGGACTGTGACTGTTGGCGCAGGGCTTAGCTATGAAGGAAAAATAGTCGAGCCAGTCAAGTTGGAACGGATTCAATTAAGTCTGAAGGGCGTGGTCGGGAGCTCGAGCAAAACTGGGGTAGAAAGACAGCTTGATCGAGAGGTACGCAGAAAGGAGAAAGAACGGTTAAAGAGGGAAGAAACTCCAGAGGAGAGGGAAGATCGGAGACGAAGAAGAAGGATACGAAGAGAAGAAAGAGACAGGGTCAAAGACAAAGATAGAGATAAGGAGGACGAATGGGAAGTACTTGATACTGGAGATACTGGAGAGGCAGTACACACAGGGAATCTAGTCGAAAGAACTCACTGAGGAGACGGTTGCAATAGAATTTGAGCAATAGGATCTAGGTTATCAATGGCGATGACGACGGAGAATTCGAACGGGAGCAAGAATCTATGACGTTTGAAACAAGAGACAACGATGCAAAACGTTTTAGCCAAATCCCTCACACGAACATCTTTCAGATCGACAACTATCATTCGTACCATGTCGACTACTATCGCTAATCCGCTTCTAAACAGCTCGATCATCCCTACCATCGACACTAGGGTTCAACTCCAGGGGAGAGACGGTGATGTGGCCGTTCCGGTCATGGCCACCGGAACCTGGGCCTGGGGAGATAGTCAAATTTGGGATTACAAGGAGGAAGGTTTGTTCTTTCCATTATTGTACCTATTTCCATACACCTTCTTCTGGTATGGGATGGGTGTGATTAACAGACCATAGAGGAGAGCATTAGAAGTGTTATACTCAGAATCGCGTCTGTCGCTTTGTATGGATGAATAGATTTTGAAAACATCAAGCTTGCGTTCTTGGAGGCTATTGAAAGACAAGGAGGTTTCTTTGATACAGCTGAGGTAAGATACCGTTTATTTGATCGTGTGACAACTAAATGCTCTCTATTTACTCGATGAGTCTGATTTGATGTTTGGAACACCTATATATCTGGATACATCTTAGGTCTATGGGAAAGGAGAATCGGAGAGAATCATCGGACGAATTATCAAATCTTTAACGCCTGAACAACGAGCGAAGGTCCATATCGCCACCAAGGTGGGTTTCGTTTGTCTTACGTTGGCCAACAGCTTTTAAAAGGTGCTTACTGAACCCGTTTCCTTATGTTGGTCTGGCGCAATGATCTGTACACTTGCTGCAGTGGCTTCCCGTTCCCACTTTTCAAAACCCTTTCCTTCTCACCCCTGGACTTGTCTCTGGATTGAAGAAAAGTTTGGAGAGATTAGGTTTGGATTCAGTTGACCTTTATCAGGTACGTCAAAAGTCAACTTTCTCTTTAATCTTTCTTATGCATGCGACATCGAAAGTTGAAGGAGCTAGACCAGCGGTCGTAATTTTGCACGGCTTAGATCCACGGGCCGATTGGGTTTCATTCATGGGAGGCTCAAGGTAGGGAACTGGCCAATTGTGTAAAACTAGGGCTTGCAAAGGTATGTCTGGTAGAGATTTTATAATATTTCTCGACATGAATAGGATGTGCGAATCTCAATTTCTCGGATGTGGATCTCTCTATGTCCTTCTTGACCTGGGTAATTCAGACGGTCGGCGTGTCCAATTTCAGTAAAGAGCAGCTCATTAAGATTTCAAATGTGCTTGAGTCCCACGGCGTACCTCTTGCATCGAACCAGATCGAGCTCAACTTGATCCGGCAGTATCCAGTTCAAAATGGGTTGATCGAGGAGATGAACAAAAGAGGAGTTATTTGCTTAGCCTGTGAGAGACCTAGTCATCTCTTTTGATCTCTTCAGAAGCTTGTTTCGTTGACTATTTGGAGGATTCTAATTCCTTTGACTTTTGACCTGGTATGCTCTTCTTAGACTCTCCTCTGGCTCAAGGCCGACTGACTGGCAAGTACTCTGCGGCCAACCCACCTACATCAGGTCGAAGGTTTATCCTGTTCCTTCGTTCCACCATATCTTCTTCCTTTCTCGCCTGACATCTTTTCTCTCCTCATTGCCACTCAGGTTTTCCAACATTCCTATGGATCGTGTTGACCCGTTGGTCGAGGCTATGCGTGAGATAGCTGAAAAGCGAAACGTTTCGGTTGGATCAATCGCTCTTAACTGGGTGCTCTCAAAAGGTTTTCCTTCTTTTCTCTCTTTCCCTCATTTGGTATACGTCCAACTCTAAATTAGTTCTTACTCTGACTGGTTCAATACAATAGGAGCTATCCCTCTCGGAGGAGCTAAGAATGCCTCCCAAGTCAAGCAAAATGCTCAAGGCAAGTCTATCAGCTGCTCCTTTTCTTTTGTACAAACATGTATCCAACAAGCTCACTCTGGGTTTTTAATTTTCGAATGAATGATCAAAAAATTGATTGATCAAACCGATTGCTCAATATAGCCCTTGGATTCCGATTGACCGAGGAGGAAACCACACGACTCGAGGCGCTGGGCTTCGAGGGCACAAAGACGTTCGTTCTCTTTCTTTTATCCGTTTCGTCCGAGGCGAGCGTTGTTGCGAAAACTGATCCCAACTTTTTCCTTTTCTTGGAAACGTTTCGATGGGCCTGATAGGACTTGGTGGCAGAAAGGTTAAATTCTAATGAAGTTCCGACCAAAATATCTCCTAGTCTTTCCTTTGAGTTTACTTGCCGACACCTGTTTTAATTTATTTATATATTCAAGAAATTCTTCTTTCTCCACTACTTATGGTCAGATTCTGTATGCTAATCGCCGTACCAGTACAGTGTATATATTGGAATTTTAAACAAAGAAAAGAACGAGGAAGAGAAAATAGAAAACACAACCCTATGCCTATTCTTCCGCTTCTTTGTTTGGGTCGCCAGTCTCCATCTGCCCAAGTTACAAGAAACCTAACACATAATTTGAGGGCGTCTCTGATTGAATTCAATTTTAAAGTGAAGCTTTGTGATCAGATAAAACTTTTCCAGTGATCCACTTCTCGAGCTCCTCATTATATCGATCCGGCTGAGCGAGTTGAACCCTGAAACGTTGAGAGAACCACCAATCGGATTTGGTAAATGAACAACGATAAGAAAGGGAAGGAAGAGGAGCGTGTTCAATAACAAAACAAAGAGTGGTCAGAGAGGAGAAAGAAACGAACCAGTGATCGGTATCAAAATCGACGATCGTAGCATCGGTCGCATTGTTCTTAAACGACTCCTTTCCCATCTCAGGGATACAAACGTAGTCTTGAAGGGCAGCTGCGAAGAAACTTGGTTTGGATAATTTTGTTCGATCTCGTACAGCTATTGTAATATGAAAATCAAGGAGGAGAAATTGAAAGGATTGAGTTCAGCTTTCTGGCTATAACCGTTCAATAGGAAAGAATTACCGACCTGCGTTCTCGTCATTCTCCAAGCCCTGCTGTATGATTCGATAGTAGTTCAATGGAGCGTGCATTCCATTCTTTGTAAACTCAGCCACTCTAGCATCAAACCCCTGACAGGGGAAAATTAGTGTGCATTAATTATATCAGTATCGAGAGCGCAATGAAATTCTATTGAGTTGGCATAAGAAGGGTCGAGAGCAAATCAAAGGGAATCACGAACAGCTTGAGACATATACGAAGACAGGGTACATCGTTTGTTTTCTTTGAACCATCGATCCATCCCACCAGAAGGCGCAGCGTATTCCTTCCACAGAGCAGGATCGTCTGGGAACAAAAGATGAATAAACCCCTCAACCTATTCAGAGTTGTTTGAGAATTCCGAATTATATCAGCTCATACCAATTATAATTAATAAACAGGAATGAGAAGGGAATAACAAGAGAACGAACGTTTCCACGAATAATGCTTTCGGCTCCTTCAGCAGTGAAAAACTTCCAGTACCCAAAAAGTTCACTGCCAACCGTTTGCTTTAGGTGGCCTAGCAAGATATCCAAAGGAGGAATAGGTCGAGGAGGGTTGTACGGAACAGCGGTGAAAGCAAAGCCAAGAAATCTATCCTCATGGTAAGTTACCAATTTTGAAGCGGTAGCCGATCCCCTATATGACCACAAGTCCATGATTCAAAGAAAGTTATTCAAGCTCGGACCACTCAATCAGTTCTTCCACTGTCAAGATGCAGGAAGACATTACACATAAGAAACCCATAGAACTGACCAGTCATGCCCAATGACAACAGCATCTCCAACCTTTTCATTTTCCAAAATCTCTATCAGATCGTTCGCCAAAGACTTGTGCTTGTAAAGGGCCGGGTCATCAGGCTTATCCGTCTGGCCGTAACCAAGCATATCGGGACAAACAATTCCGTAGCCTTTAGAGGCAAAGAACGATGTCTGGGCATCCCAGTCTCGATGAGTCGAGGGGAAACCGTGAATGAAGAGGAGGGTAGGAAGAGATGGGTTTGATGGTGTGGTGAATAGATAAAAATAAGTAAGAGATCGTGAAGTCTGAAACGTTTTGGTCTGCATAGCTGATTGTGTGTGCGTATGTTGATGTATACAAGAGAGGGATAAAGCTGATGGGTTAGAATGAAGAGATGCGATGGAGGGAGGATGGGTCATAGACTTCAAGTGGTTAGTCACTTTGACAACTTTCGTGGTAAACTTCATGTCGGACAAAACACCAGATTTTGTCTGTGTCCTTTGAGTATAGACCAAATGGTTGAGACGAAAGATGCTTTATTGAGTGGAGGATATATCTGTATCCTCAATACTTTATATGTGAACGCCGACATACATCTATTTTTCAATCCGTTCGATCCATCGCCCATGTCTCTCCACCAGCTTCTCAACAATGATTTTCTCAATCTCTTCAGTTGACTCTTTTCCATCTTCCAATCTAATCCATGTCTCGTCATACGTTCTCTTCGGTCCTTCATTTTCCGTATCGATGGTTGCCGTCGATGAAGAAGATGAGGAAGAGGGCGTAAAGGAGATGTAAGTTGGCTCGACAAAGACGACTTCAAATTTTCGACGGTGAAGGTCGTTGCCAATGACCATTTGATGATTATACCGGTCAAGTGCACCTCGCGCTTTGGGAAGAAGAAGGGATTCATCTGTTTCCAGCTGAAAGATCGAACAATTTAAAATAACAAGCCTCCAAATCAGCTATTCATAAAGACAAGAATATATCGAAGAAAGCATAAGAGGAAGCGCACCTTAAAAGAGACGACGTAACCCTCCTTGGTCCATTCGCTAACCAGCGGTTTGAGAATCTTTGGTACTTGATCCATGACTAGAGTCAGCCGACCATCTGAGCCTGCTACTGGTCCAGATTGAATCTTGTGCTCCGCCTATGTCATCCCCGTCCGCGCATCAGGTTTTGGAAAGAAAATAGAGAGTCAACCTTTGCTTAGGCTATGTGTTTCGGTTTGTAGCACACAAGCAAACGAACCATCTTTTCTTCGGGTAGGTAGAAATCAGAGACTGCCGCTGCCAGATAGAACAATCCATGTCTACCAACTCCATGTTCACCTCCCATGACTTGACTAATCCCTCTCAACAACCATAGGTATTCATTTACCGTAACGAACGGAATCGTCAGAAGCGTGCCTTCCTCTTGAACTTGGTGATGTTTGGCCAACACAGGCAGTAGCCTTGCAATCTCTGGCGAATTGACTTCTATCTTTGATGACGAAGAGGACGTTCCTGTCACTGTCGACGATAAGGGAGAGCTATCCGGCTTGATGGTCAAAAGATCGAGAAAGGGCCGAGTGGAATGCGAATAATGTCTTGAGAACGGCAGGAGAGAATGTTGTCGATGAAGGAAGATCACAGAGTACGATGGATTAGAGAGGAAGTATTCGGCTGAGGTTGCTCCTCTTGTTCCTGTTTGACCATTCAATCATTCGTCTCGCCAAGTAAGTGCGAGTGCAAGGTTGACTTTCAGAAAGACTTCATGGACTTGACACACGTACCAGCTGAAAAGTTGTCTAAAAATCGGACCCTTTAGTCGGTAAGAATCAAGAGTTTAGGTCCTTCAGTTCTATGATATTGAAAGTAAGGAAGAACCAGAGTAACAAGGAAAGAAGAGACTGCACATGTTCTTTTCCAAAGGAACACTAGTCCCTCCGCTCTACATTGCAAGTTACAACAAAAACGATAATGTTAGACGTTTAGTATTCGTATATTTCATATTCTGTACCGTTCCATTGTTTCCGTTTGGTGCAAGCAAGACTAAGTCAAGGAGAAAAAGAAAAGAAAAAAAACGAGGGAAAACATACGGTAACCAGAACGACCCGTCTTCCAAGTCCCTTCATCCTCGAAATGAATTCTTGTGCTTTCGCTTGTTCATGCTCCAACTGAGGCGGTGGTGCCTGGGTAGTAAAATAGGATGCTGTTGAGATTGACATCGTTCTACTCTTATCTCCTGTTTCCTTTTCCAAGGAAGGATTCTCTGTTTCTGGATATGATCCGGCCTGAAAAATCAGATGGATCTAGGTTAAGGGTTTTTAGGAATGTGATCGAGATGACTCTCCTTTCTCGTCTTTTTTTTTTCTTCGGAGGTGTGCGATAGGTTCAATTAAATCTATCCCCACCGGGTCGTCCGGCTCTCCCTAATCCCCCCGATGATTGCAATTCATCTCATCCAAGCTGGCCTTCCGACGTCTATATCTGTTTCTTTACTCTTGTCCTTTCCACAATCTTTTCATCTTAAGATGAAAGTTCAACTTTGTGTAAGCAGCAAAAGAGAGGAGATATGTTGTTGTTGTTGTTTTTTTTTTTTTCTTTCTTTTTTTTCTTGAGAATTCAAGACAAGGTATCGTTATGCATAGATCCTGACAGAACGATAGGACGCAATGAAGAAATTTCTAAACGCCATGGAAGGAAAGATGGATAGAAAATATGACCAAAAAGACAAGATAAAAATCTATCAAACGAGCAGCAAGAACTGAGTAAAAGAAGAACGTGTGGTACAGAAGGGAGGTGGATGACGACAAGTCTTATACATTATTCGGTCTTCCCAGGCCCAGAAGTGGTCGTTTTGGGCGTGAGTTTGATACCTTTCGTCTTTTTGAGATGTTTTCGAGTCGATTCTGTACGCAGCGGAGGAATAACAACAGAACAAAAAAAGACGAGAAAGAAAGAAATAGGGAAAAGTTTTAGAAAATAATTCTTCTTGGAAGGGTTAAAAACAAAGACGAAAAGACACATACGTTCGATGATCTTCTTATCCTCCTCATCATCAAACTTGAAGCTCTCCCCCTCCTTCTTCACCCTCTCCGCCTCTTCAGTCGCCTTCTCTTCTTCTTCGACAGAGATCGGTAGAGGAATGAATGGCTCGTCCACTTCATCGGCAGGGCCAGCCTCAGATTCCTGAGCGAGTCGAGCCTTCTTGGACAATCGAGAAACCTTGAACTTTGCAACGTAGAAACCGTCGACTAAGGAGAAAGAGAATTTACAGCGTAACTTATCAGTATCGACACACAAGAACGGAAAATAAGGCACAAAACGGAAGAATGTAACAAACCATTGTGGACGTGAGGCCAGTATCGTCTGGTAAGCTTCATCTTGTCTCCAAACACCCTTCCCTTGTAGTTTGAAAAGCCTTCTCTTCCAAACTCCAAGCCGGTGTCAACCAACTTGACATTTGGTCGCTTCCTCAACGCATATTCTACCACCGACTCGTTTTCATCTACCGTCACGGAACAGGTCGAGTAGACGAGGTAACCACCGGTGGGCGAGTCTGGATTAATAGAGTCGATAGCGCAAAGGACGAGTTGCTTCTGAAGGTGGGAAAGAAGGTGGAAATCTCTCTCAGACTGAGGTAAGGCAAAAGAGGGGAGTAGAAGAAGCATTCAGGTAAGTGTCATTGGATGGTTATGAAGAGAAATATAGAACGCGATGAAGCAAATCAGACAAGAAACTTACCTTGTTGACTTTGACACTAGCATCCTTAGCGATGACACCCGTTCCACTGCAAGGCGCGTCGAGAAGCACTCGGTCGAAACCACCCATTACCTTGGGAAACTCTCTTCCATCATAGTTGCACACGACCACGTTCTTGCAGCCCAACCGATGGATGTTTGCCGTCAGACTCTTTGTTCGGGCCTTGTTCGAGTCATTCGCAAACACTAGTCCGGTATTCTGAAGGAGAGCAGAGATGTATGTCGTCTTTCCACCGGGGGCAGAGGCCATGTCGAGCACTCGCTCGTTTGGTTGAGGCGCAAGGGCCATGACTGGTAGGAATGAAGAAGCCGCCTGAAGCATGTAATGACCTCCGAGATACTCTGGGGTCGCACCGATCGGAACAGCGCTCTCAAACACCTGCAACCCAACTTTGGTCCACTTTCCTATCGGCTCGAGGTTGACACCACGGTTGATTAACGCTTGAGCGAGATCCCGTCGTCTTGTTCGGAGTGTGTTGGTTCGAATTGTCACTGGTCTCGGCGTCTCGTTAGCGTCAAAGAAGGCAATGGCCTTCAGACAACAAGAAAAAGATCATACGGCAAAAATTAATCAGTGAGAAGGGACGAGAAGGAAGAAAATCGGGCGAGAGTCAGACAAACCTCAGACAAAGGGAAGAGTTGGAGAAGTTTCTCAGCAAGGAACTCATTATAGCCGTAATAAGTGGCGATATCCGTAATCAACTGCTCCCAGTACTCTGACCTGGACCTATTTGTGTGACGATGGAAAGATAAAGATAGAAGGGAAAGAGTTTTCAGCGCCAAAGTCCAAACTCAACCAACTCAACAAAAGACACTACATACTTTCCATCTTTGCCGCCAAACTTGCTCCAGTCACTCAAAATTCGAATCAGTTCGCCCAATCGTCGTTCAACTTTTCGGAGCCCGCCCTCGCCAACACCTTTCGCCTTTTCGGTCTCCCTCTCTTCCACACTGGGCAGCTCAAACTTCTCCTCTCCATCAAAGGAATCATCGTCCTCGAAATCCTCGCCATCAACCGGCTCACCGTTCTCGTCAATGATATTTGTTTGGATTTCATCTCCATCTGAGTCAAGCTGGAGAGATTTGGAAGATTTTCCTGCAGGATCCTCATCTTCAGAGGTCTCTGCTCCCGAGGTATCCTCCTCTCCCGACAAAAACTCGCCGTCTTCGTCAGAGTCGGATGGGAAGTCTCCTTCGTCGAGGTCGAATTGACTGTCAGCTCCTGGTGGAAGTTGACCGGCCTCGTCGTCCATAAGATCATCGGATTCGGCCTCCGAGTCACTAAAGTGAAGCTCTCGAGGCGCGGGTCTGGGCATGCCTTCGTCATCGTTACTATGAGTGTGAGTTGATTTTCAAAAAAAAATCACAAGAAGTTGAGCGAGAGCAAGCTTTAAGAAAAGTAATCGTGAAAAAGAGATAAACACTAACCCTCCAAAGAGCTGGAATTCTTCCCCAGCCTCTTCATCACCACTGAACCCGTCAAGCATAGCTCTAGATGAATCCAGAGAAAGGAATGTAAGCACAGCAATGAGATAAGAAAGCCGGAGTAGTGGGCTTCAGAAGGAAAGCGTAGCTAAATCCTTCAAACCACTTAAAAGGGAAAAAAGTAAAGAACAAAGAAACAACACTCACGGATCATCCTCCATCTCGTCTGGCTCAGACTTCTTCTTTCCCTTCGTCTTCTTTGCCGAACCAGACGCACTGGGCTCTACCGGCTTTTTGGGGTTCTTGATCTTTCGACCTTTCGCATCCAATCTGACCTTCTTTCCACCTGATCGGGGAACATAACCATCCGCCTTTCGCTTGGATCCCTGAGGTCCGGACGAAACTGCGGGAGTCTCAAAAGATTGAGGAGCTCCCTGCTTGTTTTTTGCTATTCGTCCCATGTTATATATATGTGTATATGTAAACGGGTATGGATGTAAGGAGAGGAAGGGGTTGCAAGAAAAGGCTAAGGACAATGAATGTAAAAGGAGGGTATCCAGGCGGGAATTTTTGGATTTACAGTCACGTGCCAAACTGCACTGCACCTTGCACGTGACCGACTAGTCTCATACGCTCAAACTCACATGCAAACCAGTCAACGTCACTGCCAGTGGTCAGGGACTGAACGAATACCGAGCATGCGAAGTACGAAGAGTTAGAGGAAATGTACCAAGTAAAGGAGGAGACAGTGTTTCGATCTGTGTGAGGGTAGAGATAAAGACTGGGTGAAGGCAGTCTGAATGCAAGAGGGATACTTAAAGTAACTTTGAACGTGGTTGCCTCATGGAAGTCATATATAGCTGAATTTCTCTAGGCGCAGAATCAGATAGTAAGCAAGGAAAGAGGAGATGCGACGGAAGGGGAATACGAGTAAGAGAGGATGTAGGATTGGAAATGAGAAAGAGGAGGATATGTACCAAGAGGGCAGATCCTTCAGTACGATGATAGATTTTCTCGTTGGAACAAACTCCTTTACCAATCTGAATTGATCAGTTCAGCCTTTATTGTTTGATCTAAATAAAACATACAAGATAGAGACTTCTGTTTGTATCTCTTATACTGTTCAGCCCGAATCCTTTAAGCAACTGTATCGTTTGATGGATACTCACCGCCAGAGTGAGTTATAACGGGCATTAATTAAGCATTGCCCGTTCATTAACTCCATGACGAGGTTCATTTAGAAAACCAGATAAGCTACTGTAAAGAAATTCAGATTATATGCTTTGTTTCTGTTACATCACCTTCTCCATCTTGTTTCCAGTCTTTGTCCCTCTCTCTCTGTTTCCTCGTCTCTTATTGGAACAATCACTAGCCATTGCCTATCTGGGCGGAAACTATCATTCCGAGGAATAACAACATTGACCGTTACATGGACACAACATCATGGACCCTCTTGACAGTCATGGCACTCGCCGTACAAACCATCATCTTCATCAATCTGTACCATACAGCGTCCCATCCTATCCTTCTACCAGCACGACTGATCGAGAAGAGTTTGTTCGATCAACTATCTGGCATTCATCGCATCCACATGCCACCAACGATTCCTCGGTCAATCATCCCATAGCCGTCCAGTCGGCATCACTCCCTCATTCAAACCAACAGTCATTCTCATCCTTATCGGTAGGACCGACGGGCCATCCTTCTAGATTCGCCAAAAGTATTTCATATGCTAGCTCGATCAACGAGTTTAATTCATCTAGGACTTACGCCTACTCCATACCGTTTACTGGCCATCCCGGTCAACAAATCTTCGACAGCGGATATCATGATTCGGAAAACGAGCTGAACCAATCGGACGTATCCGAAAAGCGTTTTTCTCCTCAAACGGCTCCCGTTCAGGACACCAGAGCATTAGCCAAACCTCTTCGAGTCTTTCAGATCTCTAGTCCTGAACAAGCTGACCCTGGTTCTGAAACTCATTATCCTCCAGAGCCTCGACCTCAGATGCCATTATATCCAGAGTCTTGTACTGACTCAAGTGATAATACTCATCACCGTCATCAGCATAGCGAGGCGTACGTCCCGTTCCACACTCAGTCGTACACGTATCCGTCCATGGGCTATCACAACAAACACGTTGCCTTCCAGGCCGATCCATTGACCCATATGATGACCGAAGGATATCCTGATCATCAACATATTCGTTATTTGGACACGACCTCGCTTCTACCATTCCCGGCCGCTATCCGCCATTCGCCCTACACTCATATCCCCGCCTCTCATACCACAGAGTATTCTCTAATGCCTCATCCTCAGGCCCACCCAGCCTCTTCGTCCCCAATTTCCTATCTCTCACACCAATCTGCTGACATGTCGGTCACTTGTCCATCGACCACCAAATCAGAAGGCGAATTGCTGCTCGGTTCAAGTTCAGAAGTGTTAGAGCAAGGAAAACGTTTTGGTGAAGGATGGGAACTTAACCCGTCCATCCAGTCGTCAGCCTTTCCCTCAGATATTGACATCCCGATCTTCCACACCGGATCAACCTTCTCAAATTTCCACCAAAACTCTTCGTCGGACTCTCGCTTTTCTCCGCGTCTACAGTTTCATCACCCACACACTCAGTCATCGTTACATCAGCAACAACAAAGTCATAGACGTACAGCGAAGCCAGTTTTGCACAAAACTCTTCCTTCGCCGTCGACGTCCTCATCGTCCAGACCAAGCCAGTCGTTCATCTCTCCAGAACAGGACCATATGGTCCATAATGCTGACTCGGCGTATTCATCTGTTGAACCCAGATCAAGGTCAATCTCCCATTCGACCACGTCTTCCTCACCGGTTCCCCAAAACATCCCTTTGTCCACCCTGCATCCCCCAAATTCCGCTTTAATCAGCCAATCAGCCCCATATATTGCTGATTCTGAACCCTCTTCGGCTCAATCACTGACTTTTACCGATCGACTTATCAACCCTCCTAGACCAACCATGCTCACCCCGGACGGTGTGAAAGGCAACTTTAATCAGAGCACCACTAGCAAGAAGAAGAAACGAACAATCCATCCAAATCCACCACTTGCGTCATGTTCACTTTGCCAGAAACCGTTGATGAGGTTGTTGATGCGTGGAACGATGGAAGATTGGAAGATTGACTGGGTTGATTGGTGGGTCTGTATGGAGTGTTCTGAGAGTCGGTCAGATGTCCCATCTCAAACCGAAGTTCGTTCGGGTATAATCAGGTCTGGGGTGGTAGCCATAGATTCAACCGGTCCAATGTTTGGCTTGCAAAAGGGGAAGCGAAGGGATCGACCGATAGGATCGACTCTTGGTCAAAGCACAAGTGGCAGTCTGACAACCGGACCAGGAGCAGGTGGAGTCGGAAGGCGAAAGCGAACAAGAGAGACAATGAATACCGAAGCGCCTCTAGTTTGTGATGTCTGTTTCAAATATAAAGGACAGGGTGGAATTGTACCTAGGGATGGAAAGAGTGAACTAAAATTTAGCGTCGAGGTTCGTTTTTGTATATTATCTCTAATCTTGCTTTCTTTCCGATAACAGGCTGTACCTTGCTTTTGAAGACAACCAAAGCTGACTGCACAATGAATATTCTCCAAAACCTTATGTTGAAAGTTTGTATGTATGAGCTGCGAGGAGAAATACAGACGTTGTACAGACTGTGGATCCGGTGGAGGAGCAAGAATTGGGTCTGTCCATGCCTGCTCTTTCATTTTACTGTTTGTCCGCGTGGGCCATCCTTGTTGACACAAAGACTCGGTTCCGCACTTGCTGGTCATTTCACGCGCCAATGACATGTGCTGTTGTTTACATCCCAAGAATCGGAAAATGGTCAGTCTACTCATGATCAGTTCGTCCCTCTTCTTTTGACCCAGTCTCACGTTTTACTTACTCCCCTGTGTACAGGCGTTCGAAGGAGCTTTTCATCAATAACAGAAAAACATGTTTGCTTTCTCATGTACGGATTGGATCTGCTCCTACCAAGCTGGGAACCTGGGATGTGAAGGACATAGAAGATGAAGACGTTTGGAACGACTTGCTTGATTTGTGCGCTTCTGCTCCTTCGTATCGTCAACGACTGTTATCATCAATTCCGATCAGCTCGTCTGTGCTTTATCTCTGAAACTTTTTTTCTTGACTTCAGATGCGAAGCGTTGTGGAAAGATAGACTGTTATCAAGGATGGCCATTCCGGATGTGCTTGAAGCAAACCTAGGAGATCTGAACGATCGACCTGTTCGTCCATTTTTTTGTCTCTTCTCTTTCCGTCCGTCGTCAACTCATACTCATCAATCATCCTGTGCGCCTCTCCCCCATTACCTACATATTACTTATGTGTTCATGTAATAATGTAGAGAACATTTGCCGACGTTCAAGCAACTCTTGATGCCGGGTGGCCAGGCCGTAAACCTCTGAATGATGCTCGTCAAGAGGTCATGTCCCCTCAATCTTCTTGCGAGCTCCCGCATGTAGCTGACGACAACGATCACGGGTCGAAACAGAGTAACGGGCAGAAATTCAGAAAATATCTAGGTTTGACATGGTGTAAATGTAAACCGAGAAGATCTGGCCCAGTCTCGACATTTACTGATGGTGGTAGTGTTGACATCGGGGCTGTTCAGAGTTTAGGTTCAGGGATTGTAAATTTGAAGGATCTTGAAAAAGGTCGGCAACTTGGCGAAGGTTTAGGAGAAGGTTGGCCTTTTCGCTTTCTTGAACGAAGCCAGATAGCTGAATCAAAGTTGATTTTGCTCTCGAAAAACGTATGAAATAGGTCCTGTTGGAGATGAGAACACGGATAGTACCATCCCATTAGGTTACGAACTCACAGGTCTTTACATCGGTGATTGGAATATGAATGGTCAGTGTGTGTTCCCTTTTCTTGTCTTGGGCGAAACAGATCCTGATGTTTATTTAAGCTTCGTCTCTCTTTCTACCTTTGTCTTCATCGTTCCTCTCCGGGCTCGTTTTAGATGGAACATTGCTTATAACAACGTCTCTTCCTTTCGAAGGGAGTGATAGGTTAGTAGTTTATTTATATCTTCAGTTTTGTAAGGATGATCGAGTTCAACCGATATACATTTTTCTCTCTACAGTGAAGATCGATCCGGTAAGAGCTTCTTTGTTTTTCTTTCGTCTGAAACAAGACAAAGAACTTGAAAGGATAAAACCTAATTCCTAATCTTCGGTTCTCTAGCTCTGACGGTTGGCGAGATGATAATACGTAGTCAGTACCTTTTGATCCGTCCAGGTTTCTTTCCTTGTTTAACGATCCTTCCTTTGTGTATAAACACTTTGTTTTGTTCTATCTAGTTGTGGCTGAGATCGAAGAGGCCAATACTGCACTATCATTGATCAATCAAAATCAAGGGGAGGGGCAAGAAAAGAGAAAGGTGCCATCATTGGAACATCTATGGTGTATCTCTGACGGTATGACTTCCCAAATCAGAGACAAAATGCATGGTTCGTCCGGACCTTATATGTTTAACAATTCATTATCTTTCTTGAATATTATCTAACACGCCTTCTCTTTTCTCGATGCCTCGTCTGATGCTATATCATAGAATCTCTTATGAGGAAGAGACAGTTTCTTCCACTGGACGAGTACCTTACTCAATATCCATCAGTTCGACCGGAGATTTTCCACAAGTTTCCATATTCGCTTCCTGGACCTTGGGTTGATGGCGTAGGCATACCAGGTACGATCATGGTTCGGTGGCTTGGACAACAGTTCGACCGGAAACAACTCGAAGAAGTGAGCGTCAATCTCTTCTTTCGTTTTCCTTTCTCCAACCCTAAGCTTATCATGAGGATCCTGACGTTGAGAGGATACACGTCATCTTGAGGTTGGGTTTTCGTAGGTGGTTGCAAAGAATGAAATATGGAAAAGGTCGATAAAGGCTAAGTCTACAAAGGGGTGACGGATAGATATTGCATCATGTTTTTCTACACAAAATCATCCTCTTATCGATACTTATTTTATGAAGTTCAGCCGGTCAAGTGTGTTTTTCTGTGTTCTTATTCTTCTTGTAGACCATGAGCGAGCTCATTTGGATCGTGTTTCGACTCCAGTTCTGTGAGGCCAGCGTGAGCGAGAAGCGAAAGGAAGAAGGCACAATGGTTGTAATGATGTGTAACCAATGGTTACGTCAGTTGTCTACACCTAAGCAAGGCAGACAGTCAGCTGAGAGAGACGGACCCACATCGACGACGAGCATACATCCAGAGCTCACTTTACCCACATATCCAGACGATCATCGTTCGCATTCATCGACGTTCATACGTGCTGTCTGTACAGTCTAGATTTCTGTTGATCAGTTTGATTTGAAGAAGCATACAGAAAGGTAAGACAGTGAAAGATTCTACGCGTTTTTCATTTGTTCGTGGAGTAAACGGGAACGCTCTTAGTACAACCGTTGCTTTGATTGTCTTCCTTCTTTCTTTCTTTTTCTTGTCTTTCTTTCTTTTGGTCTTGGTATCTGATCAGACCCAGAATTTTCTTTATCGGCCGTTTTGTTTTGTAGCGTCTTGAAGTACTCCTCCGGGAAGATATTTCTGGTCGATCTTCCAGTTTAGACTGCCTTTTGTCATCTGTACGTCGTGCAAATACGCGTCTTTCCAGAAGACACTTAACCTCGAATCAGTTTGCTCTCTTCTGATCATCTAAAGGGTTTTCCTCATTTCTTAACTTGTTTTCTCTTGCCTTAGATTCTCTTTTGTGGAATAATCCTTATCCTCTTCGGAAATCGATCTTTTGGGTTTTCGTGGACGTTTTCCTTTCCTCAAGTACCATCATCACTGTCATGCCACGAGCTCAAATCGTTGGGTCTACCACAACAGCTACTCTTCCTCAGACCCGGTAAGACACATCTACATTGATCGCTCTGTTTGGTCTGTGTCTTAAGGATCTATATGTGGCCAAAAGAGGGAACGATCTGACAATCCCTTGTTTCCATCTGTTCGGACGCGTCTTAGATCTCGTCGTCAAATCCCTCAATCGTCTTCAACCTTGTCATCAGCAACTTCTTCAGCTTCATCGTCATCTCGAAACCAACCTATACCTTCTCATTCCGATCCAAGTCCAATAATGTCGTCCTCAAAAACGGCCAGACCATTAGCCGAATTGTTACCCGCCGGTGAATCTGCTTCCTCCTCATCTTTAACCACACCAGTATCCTTCAAGGTCGAGGCCCATAAACTTCCCTCCGGGCAGATCGCTGATGTGATTGTGTTGGATGACTCTCCTTCGCCTGCTCCTCCATTATTGCCGTCATCTTCCTCAGCTTCGTCATCTACAAGCAAACGATTCAAACCGACGTCACCGTCAGCTACGGCAGGGAGTGGAGGTGGAAGCGGGAGTGTAGGTGGGGCTGGATATGGAGTTGGGGATAAGCATTCAAGTTCAAATCCTGGTACGAGCTCGAGTAAGGTGCAGAGAGGAGGCTACGCTAGTGAGGTATACGCGTCGAACGGAGGAACAGGAAGAAAGAGAAAAGCCGACGAGGGTTTACCGGTGGGGAATGGGTCTGGTAAAGCCAGTAAGACTACGAATGGATACAGCGACCATAAAGTGAGTAAAATAAGTACCAGCCATCTTTGTTTCTTTCAAAGTTTTCGTCATCAAAACCCTTGTCGAGCTATTCTCAATCTGTTCTGTTTCACTTTTTTTTTTCTTACGTTGCGTACAATCAAGTCGACACATGTATCAACTTCGAGTTCATCGTCGAATCATCGACAACAGCCTCAACCGCTTTTACCACCTTGTGACGATGCTGAAGGTCACTACATCGTTCATATCCATGCCGTTATCGCCGATCGTTGTATGTCTATTCTTTTCCCTCTGCCATTTGTCTTTCGCCTCTAAAAAGAGTGAGAGCAGGTCGTGATACTCATGTCTCATGATTTTTGGAACCAACTAGACCGAATAGAGAAAAAGTTGGGAGAAGGAACTTTTGGTAAAGTGGTCCAAGCTTGTGATATCCGGCGGCCAGAAAGAAAATATGCAATCAAGATTATCCGAGCCGTGCAAAAGTACAGGGATGCTTCCAAAATCGAGATCCGAGTCTTGAATGAGCTCAAGAATGGAGACCGTACTAATGAACAGTACGTCCCTTCTTCAAGTCCCTTCATGCCTTTTTTCGATGCCATTCAAATAGATATATACTGGACCGGTGCGTCATCATAGAGCTGACGGATATGATCCCTTTAAACCGATTAACAGTAAATGCATTCATCTACTCGAATCTTTCGATTTTCGAAATCATGTCTGCCTCGTGTTCGAGCTGCTTGGATCGTCAGTTTTTGACTTTCTCAAGGAGAATTCGTTTCAACCTTTCCCGATGAGACATATTCAGGATTTTGCTCGGCAGCTGCTTGCTAGCGTGTCATGTACGTTTTTCTTCTCGTCTTCTCTCATAACTTGTACTATGAATCAATCCTGAATTCGTCTCTTTTGATGTCATAGACCTTCACACACTAGGCTTGGTGCATACTGATTTGAAGCCAGAAAATATTCTATTAGCAGATTCAAGTTCAAGAATGGTTACATCCAGCAAAGTCCGTGCTATCTTGTCTTCTTTATCTCGATCATCTTTTTATCCCATTCTTCTGCTGACATCGATCACGCTTCTCATCGTTGTGGTTACTTATCTAAAACTAGGGAACAAGAAGACTGTTACTCAACAACACGGATATCCGACTCATAGATTTCGGTTCGGCTACATTCGAAAGAGAATACCATTCGAATGTGGTTTCGACCAGACATTATCGAGCACCAGAAATCATCTTGGGTTCGTCTCAGTTTTCTTTCTCTTCGACACATCAAACACCAGCTGACTGTTCGTACTGTGCTACATAAAATCTACAGGTTTGGGGTGGTCGTATCCGTGCGATATGTTCTCCGTCGGCTGTATCCTCGTTGAGTTTTGTACAGGGGAGGCCCTGTTCCAGACGCATGGCAACTTGGAACATCTCGCCATGATGGAGATTGTGATCGGAAAAATGTCTCCTGATTTTCTAAGAAAGGCAATGTGCGTATTTTTTACGTCTTTAATTAAATAGTCCAATCCTTTCAAACCAGTCCAGGAGAACTGACTGGTGGTATCGTTACGTTTTGTTTGAAATCTGATTCAACAGACGGTCGAAACCTGAGTTTTTTATGAAGAACCGGCTGGATTATCCAAATTCTTCAACGGATCAATCGTCGAAAACCTTTATTAAAGGCATGAAATCAATCGAGGTTTGTCCAACTAAACCCTCGATTCACCTTCCTCTTTTATTTGCTTAGAGGCTGATTCGCTCTTGTTTATTTGCCTGGGAACGGAAACCACACAAATAGAGGATCATTGACAGTAGAGCTTCGCCAAGGATAGCAAAACCATTCTGCGATCTGATCAAACGGTTATTACATTTCGATCCGAAACAACGCTTGGATGTTCGGTCAGCTTTACATCATCCGTTCTTCAGTCTACAAATGTCAGTCGTTTGCTCTTTCTTTTCAATGTTCATTCTCGGGGAGAAATCGCTGACGTTTTCCCTGTTTCTTCTGCATCTTATGTAATCGATACAATGTGGGTAGACCTTTGGAATAAGGCAATACGGCGTTTCATGACATCGTTTCGATTTTGGTTCTTGATTTCTTTCATATCCTTCTTCTTTTGCTTCCCCTTTTCAATGTATCGATCATCAAACCTCTTTCTCATTTTATTTTTTTGAACCCTTGTTCAAGTCCGAGGTCCTGTTCCCTAGATCTTCTCTCGCTCTCTCTCTCTCTTTGGGCCTCAATTATGTCTCTCTTAATTACCTCTTTCATCATTATTTCTTCTCTTTGTGCATGTCCTAGTCTTTCGTCACTTATCTCTTTCGTCTTTTCTTTTTCTTCATCCTTCCTGATTCTCTGTTTCATCTGATCTGTGTTCTGTGAATCCCTTTTGTCTGATAATCGTCTCTTGCCTTCATTCACCCTTGTGATGGATGTTTTCGTCCAACATAGCCACAGAAACAAGCTGGGTTTCAGATAATGAAATAGAATTTTAGGAGGAAAAAAATTAAAAAAAAAAAAGAGGACAAGCGATGCAGTCAAGAAGAAAGACACGAAAGGAGAAGAGAAAACAGGAGGGAAGGCGGATTCTTCGTCGCGTCCGTCTGGCTTCTACTTGAGCGACATCACAAAACTCTGTGAGGGTTCGAGTTGGAGGGTGTGGATTATATCAGGGTTCACAAAAAAGAGCAGAGAATCGTGTAAAGCGTGAAGAACGAGTCAGTGACATCGCTGGTGGTTTCAAAGGTCTAGAACGAAGATTGAAGGAAACGCGGATAGACGAACCTGCTCGAGCTTCCCAGCGGCGGCTTTGAAATCCTCGACTTCTCTCCAGCAGTCCAAGGGAGTCGTTGGATTTTTACTGTCATGAGAGGAATTTAGGAGAGCAGTGACCCAGAAAGAGGTATAACGGATGTTTCAACAAAAGAAGGGTATGACTCCAAAAGGATTATGGACAAGAAAAGAGCTCACAGATAGCACTGTTTAACGCTCTCCTTGGCCTGGTTGATCTCTGGCCAATCGTTCAAGCTCCTTTTCTTTTCAAATCTCTCAACCTTCTCTCTAATCTCTTCGATATCCCTTCGGAGGATTTCAGAGGACGTTCCGGATCCAGAGGCAGATTTTTCGGTCGATAGATTCGAAGCCTGGAGTTCGGCGTGTAGCTGAGCGTTCAGGCTGGCTTCCTGAGCTTTAAGAGATTGGAGGGAGGACGCGAGTTTCTGACGGATATGCTCACTGAGATCAATAAAAGCAAGAATCAGATGGAGAAAGAAATTAAAAATCGAACAGGAGAAAAGAAGATTTTTTTTTAAAAAAAGAAAGAGGAAAGTAGAAAGCTTACTCGATGGAAGATTGCCGAGCTGCAGAGGGAGATGCTGCCGTCGAGGGATCAGACAGTTGAGCGATCAACTCTGGGGAAAACTGGACGGTACCAGCTTGGGAATCTGGATAGAAAACTTTTTCCGAAGCCGGAGAGATTGGTGAAGATTGCTGGGCACCCATGATAAGAGAAAGAGAGGAGAAAGAAGAGAAAGGAAAGGAAGAGAGAAGGAGAGGATGTCCGCCGTCGTCGTCGTCGTTGTCGTTGTTAAGAGAAAACCTCAAGCGACCGACAGACTGACGAATTAACCGCACCAACAACCATCCACCATCCCGTTCCATCCGTCCATTGCCTTCTTCGCTTTGCTTTTCTTTCGGCTACTTCTCCTACAGTCCATTCACCATGTCGATCAGTAGAGAAGGAAAGAAAATCATTATAGAATGTAGGTGTTTTTAAGACTCGCTCAAGCTACACACTCATACCCTTTCCGGATCGGTCGGCTTTGTCCTATATCCGACCAATCTAGCTAACTCTTCATAATTTTTATCGCCAGCTTCGGTTTATCTCTGTACCTCAGTACGCTTCTAGTCACAGTCCTCTGTTTCTCTTGTTCATCCGGCTGATGGTGACTCTCTGGTGCTCCCATGCATCTAGCTACTAGCACTTTATGCGTCTTACAGATTGATGGAAACCCTCTCGCCGTCTAACTCGGAACGGCGAAAGTCTAGCAAGAAGGGCAAAGAGACACTCGAACGGCTGAAAGGATCGGGAAAGCCTCATCTGGAGAATTTAGGAGATCTCAACGAGTATGAACAGACCCTTTTGGCTGAGGTTGTTCATCCAGATGATATTGAAGTCGGCTTCAGTGGTATGCTTCCCGTCATGCTTTTCAATCTGACTTCGAAGATAGACAGCTGACGGCCTTCACTTTCACTTCCACTTCTGTCTTTGGGCTTGTTTGATTAGACGTAGGAGGGTTGGAGCCAATAGTTGACTCGCTCAGAGAGTCGGTCATCTACCCACTTATATATCCCGAAATATACAATTCCACATCCGGTCTTTTGACCGCTCCCAAGGGAGTTCTTCTGTACGGTCCCCCAGGATGTGGAAAGACGATGCTTGCCAAAGCGTTGGCTAAGGAGAGTGGTGCTAGCTTCGTGTGTCACCTTTCTCTCTTTTCCGTCTCTGAAAGTGATATACAAGTATCTGACGACCTGATTTGTTTGCATGTGGTAGATTAATGTCCCTCTGTCCGCTCTTGCCAACAAGTGGTACGGGGAGAGCAACAAGCTTATTGCTGGTCTTTTCACACTCGCTCGAAAGTTACAGCCCACAATTGTGAGTGGCCGCGCTAACCGTTCTGGTATCTTTTAGATATGTTTGAAGAAAGGAACGGTTCTAACCATGATGAATGCCCTCTTCGTCGGCTGGACGGGAACAAATAAAGATATTTATCGATGAAATCGACGCTCTGCTTCGAAACAGAGGATCAGATAACCACGAAGTCACATCTACCATCAAAGCGGAATTTCTGACTCTTTGGGATGGCTTGACATCGGGAGAACGGTCGAGAATATTGGTCTTAGGAGCGACGAACCGACCTAATGAGTAAGCCCTTATCACTCCATTGTCGAAATTTAATCAAATTCTTGTCCACATCTGTCATTTGTACAAAAAGAGGCTCATCTCGATCTTTCCCTACTATGCGGTCTGCGACTGTCTTGATTGAATTTTCTCCGAGCAGTATTGATCCTGCTTTCCTCAGGCGGATGCCCAAGAAGTTTTCAGTTGGCTTGCCCGATGCTTCCCAACGGTCTCGGATCCTTGCATTGGTGGGTTTCGTTCTATCTTACTTCAATCGTTTACTTTCGCGCTTTGGACTGAAGGAAACACCTCGATAACACTTTTCGAATATTTCAGATGTTGAAAGACACGGCTCTTTCGAATTCACTCTCTGTTTCCCATCTGGCTGAACTGACGGAAGGCCGGTCGGGTTCTGATCTGAGAGAGCTCTGTAGGGAGGCAGCCATGAGACCGCTCAGAGAGGAAATTAGAGGGAAAGGATTTGATCCTGTCAAGTTGAGCGAGAAGGTAAGAAGCCTTTCTTTGTAACTCGTTCAAGATGATATTTAGATCTGACTGTGTTCCCTCTGTTCTACCACACTCGTTCATCTTGGGGGTCTTCATCCCTATCTGTTTGCTTCATGCAGGGCTTTGAACTGAGGCCATTGGAATTAAAAGATTTCTTTGACGAGTCGTCGGCTCTAGAAGATGGCTTAGTAGACGGTTAATAGCAATCTAGATAGTAATCTGTTGTTTCCCTTTCGTTTCTTTCACCGTTCTGCTTATCTTTCTGTATCGACGTATGACGCCCAGCGTTCAAAGTTCATCGTCGGTTGTGTCTCATCTATACATATACACAATCGTGTACAAACACCTCTCGCCTCCTTCGTAACCTCTGCTCGGTCCGTTGTGTCTTTATGTGAGATGCTCGATGTGACGGATGACAAACACTGAATATTGAACGCCCACATTCTGATCTATGGACATTATCAAAGCTTTGCTTCATCTGATTTATCTCGGGTAGCTTCTCCCTGAAAGACTCAAGTACATGAATACGAGGCTATTTGGAGACTCAGATAGTTAGTTCATCCGCCTCTGACTTTTCTGTTCTCTGCTTTTTTTGTTCTTGTTTTTGGCTGGTTCTTGCTTTTCTTTTCTTTTTTTTTCAAGGAGAAAAAAAAAAGGGAAACATACGGGATGTACAGATAACTTTTCTTTTTTCCATTCAGTCGATTAAATGTAACATGCGTCAGGGCATATAATAGTAAAAGACAGCAAGGGTGGAATATAGATCAAGATGGCCATACGGCACGGCAAAAGACAGGAATTAGGTGCAGATGAAACGAAGGAAACAGAAGTGTTTATTTTTGTGAAGCAAATGATGATTTGGTTTATGTACAATGAGAAGTAATAATCCACTGGAGATGTACAGAACATTGAGATTAGATAAAGAAAAAGAAAAACCGGAATGGAACGGTCAAGATCAAGATTTAAGAGATAAATAAATAAGAAAGACGACCCTCCTTCATAACCCCAAAAACTCATTTTTAGTTTTCGATGTTGTCGGGGTGGTTAGGAGACGACTTGTCAATCGCTCCAGTCGGTCGACCGGAAAGATCACGTCCGTCAAAGGCGTTCTGAGCGTCACTAAGTCGAATATCGTCAACGAAGAAGAAAGCGATGATAGGGGGGGCGATAGCTACGACCGTAGCCGCGATACACAAATTCTTCATCACGTGGTCGTAAGCCTGGATGGCACCAATTCGGACCGGGTCGGAGGCAGGGTAAGTGGCGATGATGGTGATTGAACTGTAGAGCTCGGCATTCAGCGTCGCGTTGCCACCAGGAACGTATTTCGCCAGAGCACTGGGCATCTGAGAAGTCCAAACGGCAGTGGCCACAGCGGAACCTACACTGTTTCCGACCTCAGTGATCAGGAGCACGAGCGCAGTCACGGTGGCGACGTCGATGTGTGGAACTCTGGCCTGAGCAGCGACCTGAATGCAGATGGCGGCGAAACCTCCACCCATTCCTTGAAGAACTTGGGTCATGACGAGCTGGACATGAAGCGAAAGAGAAGATACGGTCAATCTAGGTTTATATTTGAGAGAAAGATAAGGTAGACATAAATGATCCAGAGATTTGGACAAACCTCGGCAGCACCGGCGTTAGCTCCTCGGGAGTGAATCATGATACCAACTCCGAGCAATCGGATCAACAGACCACTGAAAAGAGTCCACTTGAGATTTCTGGTCCAGGTCATGAGGATACCAGCCAACATTCCAAAGACCTACATATGCGCCGCAGATGTCTCAACAAATCAATAACAGTGTTCAAAAGGAGATCGGGTAGACAAACGGACGTACACAAAGAGCAATGGTTTGAGTGTACGCAAAGTAGCCCAAGTTCGTCAAACTCCAGGTGGGTTGAGATACGTAAACGAAGGAGTAGACTGGCAGCAAAAATGATGTAATTACGTCCGAACTAAGTCAGTAGTGTTAAGATACAAGGGCAACACAAGAAAACCAGATACTGACGGTAAGTGTAGGACAGGTAGAACGACACAAAGTCGAGGAAACCGATAGCACAGGCGGCCGAGATATTCTTGTTCTTGAAGAACCGGATAGGGGCGACGGGCTTCTTGGCAAACTTGATCTCGTAAACGACAGTGACAGGGATAAGGCAAATTCCGATGACGATCATGACGATCTGATAAATATGATAAAAGAAACCGAATTAATTTCGCGTTTAAAAAGAAAAGAAAAGAAAAACATGAAACAAAGGAGGAAAGGGCCGATAGATACGAACCATGCTGGGAGTCTTCCATCCTCTGAGAGCTTTAGGAGCGAGACCTAGAGGAAGGAGGATAAGTGCGAGGGTGGTGGCGATCAAAAGGAGACCGAGAATCTATAATCATGTTAATCAGAGCAGATTAGGACGAAACTTTGTTCTCAGTATCTTCTTCTATGCGGAGGGATCGTTAACGGGTAGACAACATACATCCATCTCGATAAAAAGACCCTTCAAGGTGGCCCCGAAGTTCTTGAACCCGGTTTGATAAATTTGAGGGACAACGTTGAGACCGGCATTCAATCCCTCCCCTCCAGCATGGACACTATGAACAGGAACACTGGCGGAAGCGTATTCGGAAGGCGACATAGCAGCAGTAGCAAGAGAAGGAATCTTGATGAGGGCGGCTTTCTTTGCTCTACGTTGAGCCCAAAGAAGAGTGATGATGATGGGCAAGACACAGACAGGGACGATGATACACTTTGAACAGAAAAGGAAATTAGGAGACAGAAAGACCGTATCAGCAGCGTTAGGCGAAAATGATTGAAGCGGTAGAAGACAAGGCGCGTACGAAAATTCCGTAACCCCATCGCCAATTAGGAAGGATATGGGCTGCGATTATGCTACCAACAAAGGCGTTGATGACGAATGGCATAGTCACCAACCCGGAGGCGAATGCACGCCATCGGAGGGTCGTGATATCAGCAAGCTATTTAACAAAAGAATGAGAAGAATGAGTGAGGCTTTCGGAATAGAGCTGATGTAGAGAAGGAACGAACGATGATTTGAGTGAGAATCTGAAGACCGGTATATCCAAAGCTGTAGATGACATCTCCACCAGCAACCTGGTTGATGCTGTTGGCGGAGGCCATGATAGCGTAACCGACAACGTAGGCGACAACTGAGATAATGTATGTCTCACCTCGTCCGAAACTGATGGGAAAAAGAAGTAAATCAACACCGATACCGGGAAAGGAGGCAAGTGTGTGAAACATACACATCGGAAAACTTTGCGAATGCGGGCTTTCCCACAGCGATGATGATGGCAGCAGCAGTTGTGACCGTTCCGGAGAGAGAATGCTCGAAAACGGCCGAGGTAGCCTGATAAAGGAATTGCCAGGTCTAAAAGTGTTTGTGTAGTGTGCAGCTGTTAGTGTCGAATTGATATTCGATCAGGGAAAAGGAAAAGATCGTACGGTAGTTCCATCAAGGGAGTACACATATGAGGCGAGTCCGATTCTGAAGAAAGAGAATGAACCAAACAAATCAGAACCAGGGATAGAGATGATATGCATGCGCAATCGATCAGACGGCGAGCTTAAACTCACGAGATCAGCAAAGCCCATCTGCTGACAGGCGTCCAAACGGCCTGAGCGGCCTCGACCTTGGCCACACCAGGCTGCATTTCTGCATCGTGGACATCGTAGTTTCCGAGTGTGTAGGCTGTTTGAGGATGCTGGCCAGATTCATCGGAAGAGACAGGCTTCTCTGCCTCGTAATTGTTTTTAGTGTCGGACATTCTTTTAGATCAAAGAATACAGAGAGAAGGAGGTTGGTTTGCCTGCGATCCTTTTTCTTGTTCTTCTCGGAGATAAAGGAGTACAAGAACAATTCACGATGAGAGTGGAACAGAAAAGATAAATTTAAAAGAAGTCTTCCGCTCCATTCTTTTATGCTGTTCAGTAAGTGGAAAAAAAATAATTTATTCGTTCGACCGCTTCCTGGGGAAATAAGCATAGAGAAATCGATAATCTGATTATTTCTCGCGATGTTTGGTGCCTCGGTTGGTCACAATTGATGAAAAATTTCGCCGATCGTGCCTGAAACATGGGTGTAGAGCATTAAAAAAATAGACTGTTAACGAATCAGAACGCGTTTTCCGCCCATCGGCGATTTACTCTAGGACCTTGTTTTGTTCTTTTCTTGGAACTTTGGCTGCGGACCAAGAGAATTCTTTCAAAGGGCCATGAGTTGTTGGAGTATCAGGCGCGGGAAGGCGAAAGATGAGAGTAGATGATCAGCGGTAAATCACGAGCGGGATTTGTTATTGACAGGAACAAGCCACTCAAGCGAGCCAATCAGATTAGACAGGTCAAACAAAAGCTGATGAATCGGATTTCTTTCTCAAATTCTGATTTTTATTAAATTTTTATCTGATTCATCCGCCAAGTGAATTCTATAGACAAAGCCTTGTTTCTGCTTTCCCGCTTAATTAGCCTTGTAAAAACATATTTATTTATTTATCTATTTATTTTTCCTTATTCATCATGTTCTGTTGAACTGTCTATGGACGTTGTCTTGCCTAATTTGTTCGAAAGAGCGAGACAAAAAATAAGAAGAAAAAACACTGGTCGGGTCTCTTGAACAGAACAAGAATAAATCTTCATGATGGCATCGTTCACGGATTTGTCTCGAGCACAAAACAGACTGGGTCGGAAAAGAAAGAAGAGAAGAAAAAATGACTGAAACGTATGTCTAGAACTTGAGATAATGTACGAGGACTTTTCGCACCACGTGCTTTTATTTACGTTATTCGTTGTCGTTTTCGGGACACTTGCGCATGGAATATTGGCGAAAGACAAACTCGCCGAAAACACAAAAGAGGGAAAAGAGATAGAAACTTTGAGTAATCGGAGGTTAGTTCGGGGAACCGACGGGGAGCCAAGGATTTTTGACTACTGAAGCACAGTAATGTGTCTTGGTACACTGACCAGACGGATAGACGACTCGTTCATATGGATGTTTATGCATAGGAGGATCGAGAGCGGAGAAACATTTTATACTAATCCTTGGTACATGCCCATCACTTTCTTCAAAACTGACTCTTTTGAATTTTGTCTATTGATGCTATCAATTTCAATAACCCTGCTCGCTTATTTTCCGTTGACTTCGAGTTTGAAAATGTCATTTCTAGAACGTCGTACCCAAAGAAAATGAGCCCAGTTGAAAAGAGACACGCGTCAGTAAATCCACCCATCGAAATTTCAAAAAGAGGACACGAAACGGACCGAGCATAGTGACCAGCGTTATCGAGATCGAGTTTTGCTCCTAGAATTTCATCCAGATCCAGCTCTGCAGAGATCAATCTGTCCGTTTACGGGTCCCAAAGTGATAAAATCAGTATAGAGATGAAAGGGGTCCCCTAACGTCAAACATAAAGTGAAAAAAGATCGACAAACCCTGCTTTCCCACGCAAAGGCCCAGCAAGGATGTCACCCAAAGGTGACACGATCACGCTCCCACCGGCAATCATGATACCTTCCGGGTCGACCGGTCCTTCGACCGGGTGTCCTTCCGGGTAGTCCTGGAGTGTGTTTAAAAATAAAGTACGTGAGGAGGCCATTTCTGTCTTGTTTGTAAAATATTCAGATGGAGACGTACTTTTTGCTGGGCAAACTGTCGGTAAACAGGAAGGATGTCCTCCTTGTCAGTCCTGGAACTCTTCTTTCCTTACAACTATCTCAGACACCCAACGGGACCCAAGTAAATCAAAAGCAGTCACTCACTTGACAAGCATTCAACACGAAACATCTACCTTCCATCGCCAAATGTCTCACTGTGCTCTGCCAGTTTTCTCTCCCGTCGACGGTGGGCGTACAATGGATTTGAACTCCTTGGTTCCAAAAGTGTTGTCGAAGAAGGGGCATCATGTTCTCCCAACAGATAGCAGAACTGATGACAACAGGGGAGCTTTCCGGGGCGGGCGCAGGGTTGGGAGCATCGACGGCAGTCACATCGACGGCTCCAGCATCGGCGGCGGGAGGAAAGGTGTGGGTGACGGCAGAGATGGTCGAGCCATCACCGAATCCCCAGATGAGTTTTTCACAAGCCGTAGGCATCAACTGAGCGACCGAATTTTCCAAACACTCGTCAGTTCAATTCAGATCCTCATCCTCGCTAATGACGCGAGACCTCGAACCGGAACGCGGTTTCTTACCTTTCGTCTCTTGTAGACCAAGCCTTCGGTTGGACTGTAGAACCCAACGACACAGTAGAGCGTTCCCCCCTCTTTCTCGATCAAACCAGTGATGATAAACACGCCAGAACGTTTGGCAATATCCTCGATCCGAGAGTTTTCTGGACCGGGAATCGCGATTGCTGACTTATGGTATGCGGCGAAAGCTTGACGACCGGCCGGCGTTCGGGTACCTATGAGTGCTCCGAAAGATTCAAACTGAAGAGTGATGACCAAAAGCAAGCCGGTATTCGGATAAGTACACAGGTGTCTCCATACACTGGCAGATACCTCAGATCAGAGCGCAAGTCAACCCATGGGGTCGATAGATCGTTGGAGGAATACACACGGACGGACTGACTTTTGGATAACCTCCCACACTGGCTTGCCCATCATCACACCCGCCAGATCCATCGCCGTTAAATCGCTCGCGGTCAGATCAACTATCAAACCAGAATCTGAACCTCAAGAAGAAGGAAAGAAACATACAACGCCTCGGGAAACACGATGAGTTGACTCCCAGTGGCTTTTGCTTCCTGGACATAACCCTCCATCCGATCTAATGTCTTGTCAACGTCGTATCCTGCCGTTCCACACTGAGCTACCGATACTTTGATCTTCATCTTTTTCTACTCGTTTTCTCTTTTCGTTTTCTGGATATTCTTTCGATTGGATTGGACTGGACTGGGCTAGACTGGGGCAGGCTGAGTTGTAGAATGAGTAAACAAGAACAGACCAAGAAAAATAAGGATCCTTCAGTCGCGGTATTTATCGTGGACGTGAACTATACCCTCGGGCATCTGCTTTTTTCTTTCATTTGTCAAACGATCAAAAATGACTCGATATTCATATTATTTACCGAGCACTTATCCTTTATCGATGTTTATCTCAATGTCTCCTTTCTTATCAACTCGGATGGTAATGTTTGAGAGAAATTCTAGTCCTAGCCAAGGTTTTTTTTTCTTTCCTTTCCTTTTCACATCTCTCATTTGACATAAGAACATATGAAAAGATATCTGAGATAGAGGCAAAGGCTCAACAATAGCCGGTTGTTACCAATCCGAGTGCTACTGTCAGTATTCTTTTGTCCGTTTTTATCTCATTGGTCTGCACAGATGACGTCGATCGATAAAAGTCGAGTTGATAAGAAGCAAAAGCCGGTCTATATAGTGTGGATTACAGGAGAAATACTTCTTGGAATTATTTTGTTCCTTAGAGGAAACGAACAAGGAGCTTCACGTATGCTAGACCTTTGGGCGATAAACGCTTTCTGGATCATTCGCAAGAAAAGAAATAGTGTTTTGTAGATAAGCACGATTATTTGGTGCGTTTAGATAGGGTAAGAAGAAAAAAAAGAGCACCCTTGATGGTTACTATATAACTAGGTAGAAATGTAAATCCTGATTAGATTTATTCTTAAAAAAAAAATCAAGATTGAAGAGAAACGTATGTAATCAAGAGAATAAAAAAGAAAAGACCCCAGGGATCATAATATCAAACAGCCCAAATATAGTAAAAGAAAAGTTCGAGACACCCTTTTAAATAGCTCTTCGGTTCTCCTGCACGCCAGGAGTAAACATCTGAACGTCCTCGTTTGTAGGACTGATCTTGGGGATGCTGTCACCATCGGACGAGTTGTTCTCCCTAGAACCGTGCTCGGAAACCTTCTCGGAGGTTCCGTACGCCCCCTCCCGTCGGGCCTCTCGGTCCTTGAGAGACTGAGACTTGAGACCCAACAAGGACATTCGACCCTCTTTCCACTTGGAGTGGAACAAGACGAGCGCGATGGCAATCCAGTAGCAGCAGTAGGAGGAGACCGTAGCCGCGGTGGCAGTGTTGTTCCACTGGGAAAGGAGGACGGAAAGAGGCAGAGGATGTGAAGGTCAGTGAACTGAATAAGAA
>MVAI01000289.1:0-18500 GCA_014825565.1 Phaffia tasmanica | reverse complement strand
AAGAAAAAAAAAAAAAAAAAAAAAAAAAAAAAACGAGATAGAGAAAGGATCAATCAATCAAGGAAGCACTTCTTGTCTATGTGACAAGATGACAAGGACATTATGGGAAGAAAAGTACGTACTCTCCTCAGCAGAAGGAGCAAATAAGCCTTTCAACTGGTTAACTTTGACTTTGACTTTCCTCTCCTCTTCATCTTCCATATCGACATCATCTCCTGCTCCTCCTCGTAATCTCATCACGGCTTCTCCTTGGACGGCTTTTTCTGGTTCTTCTGAGTCGTCCCAGCCTCTGAGTTCTCTCATAGCCAACTCAACAGGGTCCAACTCCTCTTCCTCGTCCTCGTCCTCGTCCTCCTCTTCGTTCTCTTCTTCATCATCTCCGATATCATCCGCAGCTGGAGGAGAATCGACAAAGGAGACCTTCTTTTCGATCTTGTCCTTTTCTTCTTTTTGATGAGACGTAGAGAGTGGGATGAAATCTTGATTGCCGACAGGATTGACAGGACGTTTGACATCTTTGTCGGCAGGAGGAACAACAACCTTACTTTCCTCCTCAGTATCGTCGTCATCGTCGTCGTCGTCCCATGGAAGAACGATCTTCTTCGGCGCTAAGTTGATGTCTTCATCATCCGACTCAAAGGATAACGTTCCCCTTTCTCCATTCGTACTCTTTTCACCCTTCTGTTCCATGTGAACGTCTCTATCTTCTTCTTCGTCGTCGTCGTCGTCGAAGGAAAATCCCAATGAGGAAAGAACGTTGAGTCCTTGTTTTCTCTCCTGCACAATTTGATGGTATAGAGGGTCTGCCTTATCGATCATGAGTGGAGGACCGATGGACTGCTTTGGGTCAGACTCGATTTTGAGGACAGGGGTAGGTTTGAAAGCCGGAGCAGGTGTATGAGGTGAACCTACAACAGGTTTAGAGGTCGGGATAGAGTCAGAGGTGATGTTGGGTAATTTTTCTTCTTCTCCGCCAAGGATGTCCTTGCCAGTGGTCGATTCACTGCTGTCGGATACTGAAGGCTCTATAGTAGGTTCGGGCGAAGAAGAATCCCGAAGAAGAGAACCCTTCTGTTCGTGCCTATCTGCATCTTCTCCCAACGGGATCCAATCGTCTTCTTCTTCTTCCTCTTCGTCGTTTTCCTCATCCTGTTCTTCAACGTTAATAAGTTCTTCTCGGCCTCGGGCGAGTTTGGTGGGTTGCAACGGTTCAACGATATTCCACCTAGAGGTATCTCTTCCGTCCGGTCCTGTTTCATCCGAGATTGATTCCAGCAAGAGCTTCAATCGCTCCTGTCTTCCCACCACCACCTTCTCCTCGAGACCTTGATTTTGAATCTGACCCTGACCTATGTTGGTCCATCTGACAACGCCGTTCTCGCCTTCGATTTCTTCACAAATCCACTGAGAACGTTTATCTAAATGTCCATCGATTTCGGGATCGCCCAGCATCTGTTCGCCTAGATGGATTCTGGCGTATCGTCTAGGATCGACTACCACGGTTCGTGCTCGTTTCGGAGGATCAGCCGATTTCCTACTAGAGCTTGATTTTCGTTTGAGTGAGACCGTGTTGGGCATGGGGAGTTGACTAGATGGAAGATCGGATGTAGGTCGGGGCAGGCTAGGTCGGGGGATAGGATGGGATGGTTTGAGCGCGACGGGATGGATCAAGTGTCCGAGAGGAGTGATATGCCAATGCTATTGTTATTATTATTTTGAGAGGGAATCCCACGTTTAATCCAATCAGGTCAGCAACTCTTTCAGGTCTGAATCTAAGAGATGAAAGGAAAGAACAGGCAGGGTGCAATGAAAGAAAGAGAAGAAACAAACTTTCTTGATCTTTGCTTTCTCAGCATCGACTACTTGCATATCCCTCTTCTCCACCCCTTGGACACCTCTCGACAGCTTTATAGGCACGATCCCTCCCTTTTCTTTCCTCGCCTTTCTCCTTTTCCTCTCCTTCTCCTTCTTTCTCTCTCTCTCTTTATCTGTCAATCCATCGGTCAAACCTTGGATGACGGCACGTTCGGTGTCTAACCTAGAGGTGTACGGCTGTTTGGCTTCCTGAATCCGAAGAACCATCCCTTTCCATGTCGAACCGGTGAGAATGGAAGTAACCCTTTGGAGTTGACTGGATGTTGTGCTTAGGTTCATGTAGACGAACGATCTTGGGAATCCTGTAAATCCGTTCCATCCGTCCGTCCGTCATGATTTGAACGTGTTTTCTTTGATGAGCACGATGGAAACAGACAAACGAACGAAAGAGAAAATCCCGCCGAGACAAAACTCAGAACAAAGAGACTAACCATTTCCGTCAGGCCCGACGCCTTCCAACCCATGGACAAGACCGAACGAGGAAAACCTGTTGGTAAGATCCTGATGGGTCAACGAAGGGTTCGTCAGGCCGGCAATATGAAGCCTTCTGATGCTCGGCGTTTCCTTCTCCGAAGATGACATCTTGTTCTACGCTCTACTTCTTTCTATATTTGTCCTGCTCTCTCTGCTCTTGGATCGTTCGAGAACAGAGTGGGTAAGGTGGTTGCAAATAAGAAAGAGTAAGGAAGAGAAAGGGTGAGGGAGGGAAAGAGTAAAGGTCGTGAGGAATCGAAATTTGAGGTAACTTTCTTAACACGTGAAACACGGTCAGTTTTTTATTCTGCATTGCGCGGTAATATGAGCCTCAAGCTTTAACGGGGGGTTTTCTCTTCCTTGCATGTATTCTTTGGGGTTTAGACGATTTACAAGCACATCAGCATAAGTCGTTTCATGCAAGCCGTCTTTAAAGAAACGGCGATGATTGAGGATGGGGACGATAGATGTGAGTTCATCAGAGGAAGAAAAAGCGTGACATAAGAAAGAACAGTCAATCATGGGGGAGTGTTTTTGAAGAAAAGGACACCTTTTCATTAAAGAAAAGACAACAAATAGACCGGGAAAGAGAAAGAGAAAAGGAAATGGTGCTTCTAACGTAAATGAGAGGCTTTTTACAAATGGGTCTAGACTAAGAATAAAGCAAAAGAAAAGAGAAGCACAGGAGATTGATAGATAATCTCTAGATTTACTTCTGCTGATCAGGTCGGAGCTGTCGGACGGTCTTTCCGGCAATCCACATCTCCTGGTTGTCGATGACATCGAGCTCCTTCTGGAGGTCCTCTCGGTAAGTCTTTCGGCCGTTGAACTCGAGCGATCGTCGGGTCTCGGATCCGTCCTTGACGGCGGCGTAGAGGTCCTTGAACACGGGCTTGTTGGCCTCGTAGAACTTAGGGGCCCAGTCGAGAGCTCCTCGTCGGGCAGTGGTGGAGCAGGCCTAAGGAAGAGCGAAAGTAGATGAGGTAAGTTGGTTGAGAACAAAAAGCGACACGCTCAGAAGATACTATAAAGACTTACGTTGTACATGTAGTCCATACCGTACTTGCCGATCAAGGGGAACAAAGACTGAGTGGCCTCCTCGACGGTCTCGTTGAAAGCCTCAGAGGGAGTGTGTCCGTTCTCTCGGAGGACCTCGTACTGGGCAAGGAACATTCCCTGGATACCTCCCATAAGGACACCTCGCTCTCCGTAGAGATCAGAGATAACCTCTCGCTCAAAGGTGGTCTCGTAAAGGTAACCGGATCCAACGGCGATACCGATGGCGACGGCCTTCTCCTTGGCCTTACCGGTGACATCTACAAAAAAAAGGGCGACACATGAAGTCAGCTTACTGATGATCCAGTAACGAGGAAAAAACCAAGATAGACGTACCCTGGAAGACGGCAACGGAGGAGTTGATTCCTCGACCCTCCTTGAAGAGAGTTCGGACGGTTCGACCAGATCCCTTGGGGGCAACGAGGATGACGTCGACGTCGGTGGGAGGGACAACGTTGGTCTGAAAACGGGAAGGGAAGAATGTCAGTCGCTGTCCTAGAGATCATATGAAAGAAAGCCAGACAAGACAAAGAGACTCACGTCATCCTTGTAAACGACGGAGAAACCGTGGGAGAAGTAGAGGGTCTTTCCCTTGGTGATGAGAGGAGCAATCTGGGGCCAGGTCTGGGACTGGGCGGCATCAGAAAGGAGGTTCATGATGACAGTTCCTCGGTTGATGGCCTCCTCGATGGAGAAAAGGTTCTCTCCGGGGACCCATCCGTCCTCCTGGGCCTGCTTCCAGCTGTAGTTTTAAAGGGTAGAAAAGGCGGGAGTGGTCAGAAGATGAGATCCAGCCAGCTATACTAAGGAGGAAAAGAACGTACGACTCTCCGTTCTCTCGGACACCGACAATAACGTTAATACCGTTGTCTCGGGCGTTCAATCCCTGTCCGTGACCCTGGGATCCGTAACCGATGAGGGCGAGGGTGTCGTCCTTGAGGTACCTATCAATTTGAGATGGGTAAAAGAAGATAGTGAAAAAAAGGTATTAAAAAAAAAGGTTAGGATTTCAAACTCCCCGAGAAAAAAAAATTGGCCGCAAGAAAAAAACGCACTCCTGGAGCTTGGGCAAAGGCCAGTCGGCTCGCTCGTAAACGGTCTCCTTGGTTCCGGCAAAGTCAAGGGTCTTGACTCCTCGCTGTGTTGTGATTGATTGTGATGATGATAGGCAAGAGGAAGAAGAAGAAAAAAGAAAGAAAAAAAGTAAGCTCCACGGGAAACTAGGCTGAAATTTCTTTGCCGTTCTTTCGGGTCGACTTCCCGACTCTTCGACAGAATTCCTTATTATTCCAGATCACCAAACAGGGACCTTTTCCTTTCTTCCTAAGGTGTTGATAGAAATGATGATTGAGAAGAAATAAAAACGAACGGTCATGGTGGGAGCAGCGGCAGCGACCTTTCGGACGGCAGGCCTGGCACCAGCGAGGACGGTGGAGAATCCTCGGATGGCGGGAGCAGGCTTGACGGCGGCGGCAAGAGCCTTTCGGGCGATAGATCTGGGGATAGCCATAATGATCAAGGTGATTAAATTACTTTGTAGAGAAAGATGTGAAGGTGTTTGGAGTGATGGAAGAGAAGAAGAAGAGAAAAAGAAGAGAAAAAGAAAAAATTGGGGAAAATGGTCTAATAAACCTCGCGCTACAGGCCGAGTCACCCGTTTTTTTTTTCTTCTTGCCTCTTTGGGCGTTACCTTTTACTTCTGGCTTCGGCCGAAAGAAACCAAGTGATTCTTCTTGCATCGTTCGTTGGAATAAAGAATACGCTCATTGAGTCATTGATGAAAAGTGTCGCAATAGATATCATATACACATACAAGATGTATAAAGATATATCTGGAGAGCGTAAAGGCAAGACATATATAGAATGAATATATAGTAGACGTTTTTCTTCGTCTTTCCGTTCACTCTCCAGTTATCTCAGAAGAAAAGATCAAAAAAAAAAGTCCATCCGATATAAAGTAAAAGAAACTACTACACACACACAGACATTGAAACAAAGATGGAACAAAAAAAAAGAGAAAGGTAAAGACGGGAGATGGACACCGGTCGAGAGAATCTCTTTCATTAAGAAGGTCGGATATGAACCGCCAACAAACACACACGCACACAGAAAGCTACACGATCAGGAGGGAAAAGAAATGAAAGAATGAGAAAAGATAATCAAACAAAAAGAAAACCCAGGTTTCTACGCCCGCTCGACGTTGCTCGTCTTTAACTCTGGCGAACTGGCAATCTTTGGGTTCCCAACACTGCTTACTTCGTCGGTTGAGAGCTGGGATTGTGACGGCCTGTCGGCGGACGATAGCCCAGAAGGTGTGATTGTGTTGCTCGACGTCGGCTCCGACTCATCCTCTCGCTCAGATGCCGAGCCAGGTGAGTTGACGATTTCTGGATGTTCTGTTCCTTTTCCTTGTCCAACCTCTTTTTGCTCATCTGAACCAGTCGATGACGGGCCCTGCTCTTCCTGGCCTGCCTCCTCCTCTTCGACTTCCTCCTCTTCTAGCTCCTCGTCATCGTCGTCATCCTCATCCGCCGCTCCACCGCCCAAAACGAGGCCGCCAGAAGGAGAGAACGAGATGCCACTACCTTTGAGGACCTCCTGAAGGCTCATTCCACCCAACACTCGGTTACCAGCCTGACCAACCATCTGCTGAATCGACGTAGAAGCCGCGTTCGGGTTGGTTCCAGTCGCTGGCGTCGACGCCCCTGGGTGCCGATCAACGGGGGCGGTGCTGAACACATGGGGAACAGAGAGCGGAGTATCATGTCCAACCTTGTTGTTTACCCGGTCGGTTATCCATTCTCTCCACTCAGCCTCCGACCGGTCACCCAGAATGGCCACAACGCAGACCGTCATGTTGTCGCAACCAATCCCGCCGATCTCTGAACTTGGGGCAAGACATTTCTCCATCATATCCTCGCAAATCTTGACCAGTGAATCTCCATTGGCAATTGCCCGTCGAGTAAAGTCGACGACCTGCTGGGAGGTGAGACAATCCCAGATTCCTATGAACCGAGCAAAGCACGGGGAAGTTGATTAGCAACTACAGCACGACCTAGCTTGCAACACAGATAAACACATAGAGTAGGCTGAAAGACCAACCATCACAAGCGACCACAAGGAATTCTTCCTCGCCAGTCCAAGCATGGGAAATGATGTCTGGATCGACAGTGACGACCTGGTGTTCAGCGTCCAACGAATGGTTCTGTTTAAACTCAAAATCACCCACGGCTCGGGACAACGCAAGGTTCCCGTTCACCCGATTGTAGTCAACAAACCCTCCGGCGGCGACGATCCGTGCGGTCTCCTTCTCGTTTGTAGGCTTGTGGTCGTGACTCAACGGCTCCTCCTTTCCGCCGACCGAGAGAACGGACCGTGAATCTCCAGCGTTAGCCTAGTAAAGATTAAGATCAGGCCGCAAGGGAACCACGTCAGAAAGGTGTACTCCCCAGGCTTTTGACGTGTACTCCGAATAAGATAAGAAAACCACGCACACAGATGAATCTGTTATCGGGTGTAATCAGAACGGCAACGGCAGTGCAGCCTGAGGGATCGTTCACAAACTTGGGATCTAGTATGCGAGTGAGTAGAGTGAAATGACAGTCTGTCAGCATACAACGTATTCACGATCTGTGTGACAGACTCTATCTCTAACCACGCAATTTTTGAACAGGGTGAATTTGGCGAAAAGACGAACCGGCTCGGAGGGCATCATCCGTACCCAGGAAAGCCTTCTTAAAGGCGACCTCATAGTTTCCATCTGCAAATTCGGGCAACTCGCTCAGCCGGGTATGTAATGTGGAACCGGTATATTTTGCCACGGTCGAACCACCGTGTCCATCATAGACGGCGAAAAAGGCGGGGTGTTCGGCATCAGCAGAGGAGGAAGATGAAGGAGGCGCGAGGGAGAGGATAGTGGCGTGGGCATCCTCCATAGCTGTTTAAAGGTAGCGCCCGGAGTCAGAGAAAGAGGACGACGAAGATGCAAAGAGAAAAACGTATGTAAATAAGCAATGATCCGTTGGAAAAGCAGGTAGGTAGATAAAGCCGAGGAGGAAGAACGGATAAGTAAGAATCATAGGTGATGTAGAAAAGGAGGTTTTTTTTTTGTTGATTCATCAATGGTTTGAGACGTTTCGGCTGAGCCGAGTCGCCCGAGAAGAATTCATAGACGGGGCTGGATGCGACCTTGACTCCAACATTGAGGGAACGTGACGGGTCGATAGTTGACGCGACATGAACACACCCAATCAAAGATGAGCTCTCATGATTGGAGTGAAGAAAGGCCAAGATGGCTTTATCCCTATCACTTGTGTTTTGTCCGATTATATGGGTGTGCATGAACTGACGAGAGAAAGAAAAGAAAAAGAAAAAAAAAGAAAAAAAAAGAAAGGACGCCAGGAACGTACATATACGCCAGCCTTGCATCTCACTGATGGCATATGCGAATCGTTTGGACGATCCCTTGTCGGTATGCTTTTCGACGACTGGAAGGACACCAAGGGAAGGAAGAAAGAAAGATGAAGGATTGAGACCCATTCGAGTACACCCCCACATCCATACCCACAAACACACACGAAAGGTGGATGAAGCAAAACCAAACAAATTCGACCGAGTCAGGAAACCGTCAACTATGACGACGTGGAGGAAGGGGGCGAAAAGAGAAGAGAAAAAGGAAACGAAAAAATAATAAAAACGAAAAGAAAAAAGACAGAACAGACCTGGCTCTGAAAGAGTTTGACCCTGTAGTGACCAAGAGCGAGGAAGATTCGAATGTATGCGAATGATGTAGATTCATATTCCCCGAGGCCAAGGTGACGAAAAGAAAAGATAGGCAAAGAGGATACAAGAGAGAAAGCGTCAGGATTGGATGCACGTGAGCAGGTAAGATTGCCGATCCATCTTTCCTTCAAAAGATCTTTCTTTGTTAAATAGTACAATGAATAAAAGAGCCAGACAAATCTTACCATGGTGTGTATATGTATGTGTATGTGTGAGTGCAAGTGATTCTAGAAAGAAGAAATGCCAAACAGGAGAGACGAGATGGAGAAGAAAGAGAAAGAGAAAAAAGACGAGATGAAAGTTTCGACTGTCTGTGTGACACAAGCGGAGAAGGAAAGCGTTATTACAAAATTGTGTAGTCATCATATTAGGAGGAGTTGTAGTTTCTATCTTCTTGAATCTTATTAGAAAATTTTGTAATCATTACACTAGGGAAATTTGTAGTAACGTCGATCTTACGAATTCATTAGGATACTTTCGTAGTCCGTATTAAAAATGGATGACCAAAATTCTCTATTGCAATTTTTCATTATAAACCCTTTCTAATGTTTATTACAAATATTTTATAATGAAAATTTCACTCTTCGGTTACGTCATCAGATCCAACTCTTCATATCTCTGACCTCTTCTCTCTTGTCGTATATACCATCTAATCACTTTCTTTGCTATCCTCTACACTCCTATTATCGTTCATGCCGTTCCAAAAAACATTCCAGCTCAGTCGAAAGGCAAAGGGTGCCCATCTGGTGACGAATGAGGTAGTCCAAGCACTCGGAGATGGTCTTAAAGATGTTAAGGTTGGTGTCTCTGGTCTTTCTTCTGAATCTTGTCTTCTGGCTTGTGAAGTACCAGTCGCTCACGATTCTATCACCTCTTTTGTCTTTTCGTTCTCTTCTCTATTACAGATCGGAATGATGTTTCTTTTTATGTAAATCATTTTTATTTTGTTTCCCTTGTGTAGCTTGCAATCTTCTCACTTTTGTCTAACGTTTTGGGGCTGTTTTCTTCTTTCTTTTTCTTTTCTGGTTATATCTTTGATTCTCAACTCAGCAAGCACACCTCTGCAGGACTCACGCGTTTGTTCTCTTTTTGTTTCTGTTTCTCTTCTGTTGGTAGCAGAATCTGATACTCCATTTCATTCTTCCTCAGTCAACGAAAACTATGACCCAGACGTCCGATCAGACATGACGATGGCGCTCGATAAACTTGTCCCGGAATCTCTTCCCTGGCAACGTTCGTCTCCAGCTCTCACTCTCTCTTTCTTGTCTCCTTTCGTTATTTTTTCTCATCCTGAGAATGAAAGCAGTAAAGGTGTTTGGAATCTGATGTACTATCAACTTGGCCAATTCAGATGTCGACGAGGGACCGGACGATTCGGTCAGTCATACAAAGACGACCCTCGTGGGTAACACGATCTCCGTCCCTGTTGGTTTCTTCTTTTTCTTTCTCTTTTAATAGCTGTCTGCGTCAAATATATCTCGTGAAGTTCTATTGCTAACATAAATCACTTGCTTTATAGATCTCGAATGGAAAGCTTCAACTGGGGACATGGCAAGGAATCTACCTAATGGAATTTAGACATCTCTCTCATGTCCGTACTGTGATCGCTACAGTGTTGTGAGCTTCTTTTTTGCTGCTCAAAATCTTCCGTTCTTGTTCTGCTTTCTGTTCTCTGCTTCTCCTTACTCTTCTTGCGGCTTTTCAACGCGTAACTTCTTCCGTCATCCTCTACAGAGGCGAATAGAATGGTCTTTTCTTCTTCGCGCCAGAAAGTCAAAACCAAAGACTTGATCTCTTGTATCTGCCAATCATTATCTTGAATTTGAACGCAAGTTGAAAAGTGACAGTCAAGAAAAGAGAGGAGATGGAAAAAAAATCATAGAGAACTACACTATCGGATCAGATTGGATCGTGTTATATCGGACGACCGTGTCCCCTATTCCCAACTCTCACTGCTTCCCCGTCCCTCTCGTCATCATCGTCACCATCGTCATCGTCTTCTAAGAAAGTTGACTCGACAGGCCGATACCCTCTCTGTCTCTTGAGACCTTCCATCTCAATCTCTCCTTCCTCTTCCCCTTGCCCATCTAGATGAGCGTGTCTCCCGTTCATCGCTCCTCGCTCAAGAGACCCAGAATCAGAATCGAATATCACTTCAGAGTTAGACGGAGAACTGAACAAAGAGGAAGAGGAAGAAGAGGGAAACGGCCCGCCAAACGTGTGGGATAGGTAGACGTTGATGAGTGAGGTAACCACTAGGTATATGACGAACGATAACGAAAACATCACTACTCATACGTACGTATGAAAAGGAGAGAGAAAAGATTCAAAGAGTTAATTCATGTCAAACGTCGAGAGAATAGCAAATCCAGGGAACGGCAACGAACAGAGCATGTATGTGACAGCATCAACATTTTGAGAGTCAATCAGCTTCAACTCTTCGTCCGTCGCGCTCAAAAAGATACATCTGTTTGTTTGTTTTTTCAAACCATTGTTGTTGTTGTTGTTGTTGTTGTTGTTATGATTGTGCGGTTTCGATTCGATACAGATGAGTTAGACATTGCACTAAAAGCCCATATAGAAACAGAAATAGAGGAACGGCGCACCCTACGAGAACAAGGAGATATGGCTGCATCCCATGAACGCAAAAGACGATTGTCAACCTTCAGAATTCATTGGTAAGAAAGAAAGCGATAGGCACATACGTATAGATGTTGCCAGCCCCTGACACCCCGCCCACCAGGTCCTTCTCCGCTCGCTCTGTCCCCCAGGACGAAACAGATCTCCACGATCCTCACTATGCCTGCCGCTCCTAGAGAAATACCGAGAACCTGGTGTACCATCGTGGCCGTCATGGTATGTTGGACATGGCCCGAAAAAGCATAGCCAGTCATAATGAATCTTGATATCCAGTTTAAATGTTCCCCCCATCCGTTTTTCATAGTGAGCTCAAGTCAGAAATTCAGTAAGGCGAATACAGAGCACAGGATTGGACAAACACCATGGCCGGTACGAAATTACGTTTTCGACTGAGTGACATCAGCACGCCTAATGAACCACCAGCCCACCAGAGTACCCCCAGTGCTGTATGTTGAAGGTCTGTTCGAAAAAGAAAAAGAGGAAGAACATGACAAGAGTTCAAAGTGTGTAAGTAAAATCAAACGGAGTGACGATATTACAATTGATTAAGTTTCACCTTTATGAGACCATCCATCAGAATGTCTCATTGAAAAAGTCTAGTAAGAATATGTATCGGTCCAGAGTGGTATGAGTAGCTTATTCGAGGCATAGGTCGACTGATTGCAGAAGGAGAATCAGACGTACATTGATGATTCCCTAAGTAGTCAGACCCAACAAAAAGGCCCTCAGGGCAGTCGTCAATTCAGCGTACTTCCCAACTCAAGGCCAGACGAAAGAGCAAAAGAATGAAAAACAGGCAGAACATACGAATGTCATGATCATTAACGAGTCCTGTCGTATCAGGTACTTGAGAGATCAACCAATCTGACACAAATATAGAAACCATGAAACATGACAGAAAGGGGGGACGTACATAGAGCTCTTGGCTGTGGCCCACTCGCTTCATCCAACGTGTTCCACAAGACATCGCGATCTGGGCAAATCAATGCACATATAGAAACCTCGTCGATCAGCAAGCCGTCGATTCTGCGTCTGACGAGTGACCTTCTTCACTCAAAAAAATAAGGACAAGAACCCGCTTTGGCTTGCCAATGGACGAAACGAATGAGAGGTTAAACCTACTGCTAACAAAGTGCCATACAGAATAAAGCTGACACCAAACGTCTGTTGAAGCGAGCGCATCCCATTCACCCCGCAGCACAGAAAGGACAAAACGAAAATTGTGTTTGAGCACAGGAGTCCAGGATGAGGGCCTTGGGTTGGAAACGTACATGATGTGCATAACATTGCAGTTTCTCTTCTCCTCGGCAGAATCCCATATAGGTCTGTATCCCAAGTAGAATTTGCGTCCACCCAATCAGAGGATACAGCCTTCCAACGATGGCATGCGTCCAGTGTGGGATGTTTCGAAAGCGGGAAATATGAAGCTTGAGGTATACCCCAGACGACGTTTGCTGTGGTTTCCTCAGAGAAAAGAGTGCATGTGAAGACAACGTAAAAAAGGAGCCCAAGGAGGAAAAGCTAGATAGAACTGAGAATCAAGCGAACCAGAAGAAGTAACAGAATGATGATATTTGCCAAGACTCCGTCTTGAGGATCCTCAGAAGAAACCATGTGAAGTTTGTCAGTCTTATCGATATGCTCTCCGTTGCGCTGTTGAACAATTCTAGATAGGTTGACGGAGGAAAGACAACGTACGAAACTGTGTTCGGTCGGTCGATTAAGCAAGCAAGGAGAGAAAAATTAGCTTCTCGAGTAAAATGCCAGCTTCACCAACGGCTGGATTACAAAGGTGATGCACACTCATCCTGGCCTTCTGTAGAAGGTAGAGAAAGACGCACTGAAGTCGGATATTGTCTCCCTCCATGATGATGACCTGCTCTTCCAAGGGACGCCAAGAATCAATCCCACAAATGAGCGTACCTTTGCATCAGTCGATCGTTTTCTGGAACCAGAAAGAAAAAGACTCTCCGCCCTGTGGAAAGCTATCTTCTTGGGGAAAGACAGATAAACATAGTACTTACCTAGAATATACCCAGCGCTCGTCAACGTCATTGAAGCTGCCTATAAAGTGTACACGAAAAGAATTTTAGGAAAGAACGATCAGTCACTCCGACTTGAGATTAAGGGAGAAGGGATGAAGCAATCCTCATATGACAGCAAAGAGATTCGAACAGACTTGAATTGGGATATGAAATCTTGACTTTCTGGAAAATAACTCAAACGAGCCGGATATGAAATGCACACATATCAGTCTTGACATCTATCTTCCTCTCCAAATGACAGATAATCTGCTCATCCCAACCAAGCAGAAGGAGAAAGGCAAGCGCTAAGGATCATGAGACAGAGACATAGAGAGATGAACGAACTTGATCCCAAGTATCATTCCTAGAGGAAACAATACTCCCCAAACACCCGCCTGGAGGATTGCATGTAGCTTGATTCCGGTCGAGTGTGGCTCGGAAAGATCGACCGATGATGCTGCCGGATGAGAATGCCGTGGTAAGAGGTGATCGGCATTCAAAAGATTCATCGTTCCTTCCTTCTGCTCTTCCTGACGTTCGTTCAGTATTTATTTCGTTTATCCGTTCGTTTGTTCGTCCGTTCTTCTGTTTGTTCGTCTGTTCGTTTGTCTAAGCGAGCTTTGTGAAATATGAAGGGAAAAGATTCAAAGAATGGGTTGAATCAATGAATGAGCAGGGAGTAGGCGAGCGTTCTCCAATCTCTGGCGCGTCATTCGTTTGAAATGTGTGTTGTTTAATTCCTTACAGCCGAGAGAGCGACTGGTAGAGAGCTCATAGGGAACCTCTTTCTTTCTTTCTTTCTTTCTCTTGTTCCAAAGATCGGTACGAACGATCTATCGACAAAACATATAGAAACGAACCAGATGGTTTTTACGATGGACATAAGAACGAAGATGAAAAAAAGGGGGGAAAAGAAAGTCATTTTTATCGTAGATGAGTAGAAACATAGATGAATATGAGATCTTCCGAGATCAGAGTGATTTGTGCGGCTTTTTTGAGATGATGAAAAGGGATGAAACAGAAGACAGAGAAACGAGGAGAAATTTGAAAGAAAAATCGAAAGAAGTGTTGCTGGGAAGATATGAGCAGAAAGATGTGAGTCGAGAAACCCGACAGAGGCGGACTAGAGATGGAAAGAACAACAAAGAGCACGACAAGCCTGATAGATAAATATAAAGAGAATTACAGACAAGAGAAATATGCGTCGAACAAGATGGTATGCAAAGATGGGAGAAACACAATATACAGAGGGAGAATGACGTGGAAATACAAAGAAAGAACGAAAGAAAGAACGATTGAGGAAAGATAGACAAGAACGAAGAAAGAACGGACGAGACACACTCTGATCTACTCATCCGTCTCACCACCCTCGGCATCCAACCCCTCTCCCAAAGCTTTATCTCCATTCTTTCTCTTTCCCGGTCCCCGACGTCTGATAACGGAGTCATACGTACAGCTCAGACCACGTTTGACACAGTGAGCGCATGTCGGCCGCGTGGCGTCGCACCTTGAGATGTAAACGTTGTCAGAAAACTTCCAGCAAAGAAGACCCAGAGTGGTAAAACAAGAAAAGAAGATAAAGAGACCCACCTAAGTTTGCGACCTCGACAAAAGTGACAAGCCAAGCTGACTTTTTTTATTCCCTGCGCTGGCGATCTGTCCGACCGACCGTCACTCTGCTCGCAGACCTCGGTCTCCTTCGGGTCCTTCCCACTCTCTGCGATAGACGCCGTCGACGACCCACTGGTGATCTTTTTCTTGGAACTCTTCCTATCGATAGAGACCGAACATCTTCTGGCTGAGTAGTTCGTCTCCTTTCTTTTCCCGGTCGTTCCCTTTTCAGAGTCGCTTCCCATCTCTTGAGGGGTACCTTTGGCCGTCTTGATCGCAGCCCATGACAAGTCTGTTTCGTTATACGTCCCAGATTTGCCGCCGCTACTGTTCGTTGTTGCCCAGTTGAAGGCTTGATTAGAGCCCTCTCTAGCTTGGTCAAACGAACCGGATCGAGGGGTTTCTCCAGGAAGATCGGTAGGTAATGAAGCATCCATCATCGATAGGTTCGTTAGTCCGAGACTCGCCGTGGGTGGGTAAGGCCTTACCTGAAACGGTTGAGGTTCCGTCGTCGCCGCCACCGTTGTCATCAGTGATGGACCATAGGTTTCTGGTGAGCAGCGATGATCTAGTGGAAACGGGGAACCAATCGCGGCCAAAGAAGACGCCGGGATCGAAGAGGACGATGATTCTGCTGCCTCCGGAGCCAAACGTTTTTGATGGGCTTGTAACCGCTGTTGTCCGAGTAGTAACAACCTGTAATCGTCCGGTGTGATCTGAGAGCCGGTCGAGTAGGATATGAAATTGTTGGTTGGCCTACATGGCGCAGTGCTGGCAGAGTACGAGGAGGATGAGGATGAAGGACCAAGAAACATCTGAGTCGGAAAGGACGATGGTGAAGACGATAACGAAGACGGATGGGTGACCCCGAAGGGCGTTTGTTGATGAGCAGGGGATCCGGACGTCAGAGGTGCGTACGGTAGGGACGAATCATGTATCCAGTGTCCAGGTTGAACTGATCGGATGGTTTTGATAGGGTTATTGATGTTGAGGTTGAGATCGGAGGAAGGTCCTATTGTGTTACTTGTCGGCCAGGAGCTCGAAACATCCTGATCGGCCAGGCAGCCTTGTTTGTGATGAAATGGCGATTTCAAAGGAAACGATCAACAAAACATTCATACGATTAGAGTAAGAGAGTGAAGAGATATGTGGGCTTACCTTCCCGAACTGTCGGCAGGGTTGAGCTCGTTTTTGGTGTGAGACCTAATGACGACGGCAAGGATGAAGCGGACGGGGATGATGAAAGAGTTGAGGAAGTTCCTGACGGAGCCGGATTATGGTCATAAGGATTTAGGGGCACGTCCGATCCGGATGTCTCGGACGGGGTAGTGATAAAGTGGCCGGAGAACAAGGCAGGACTAGCCTGGTGAACCAAGTGTTTGCCGTCCGGGATGGATGGCCTTCTCTGGTAATGTTGGAAAGAACCCCTGCGTTCTGTATTGATGACAGGGGTGGAGGATGACGAAGGAAACATCGACGAGGCGACGCTCAAGTCCATCAAAGGACTCCCTGTCATATAATCCTTCGTCACCCTTGTAGGCGGTAGGACATTCGCTTGAGAAGCAATGATGAATGGACGTTCGGGTGTATTTTTTTCGTTGAACATTTGCTGGTATCGACTGAACGTCGTCTCCTCGAACGGAGCGGCAGTAACGAACGGCGCGTTCGTGACGTGTTGATTGTGCGCAGAAGAACTGAGTTGGTTGTTGACTGAAGAAGAAGACGAGGACGAGGTTGAAGAGATAGGTGTGGGAATAGATGTCGGTTTGGCGTAAGAACCAGGGTTGAGAGGCTGTCTTCCAAATGAGGACCGGAAGGTTGAGGACGCCGACGATAATGATGACGGATCGAACGCATGAAACGGATGGATCGGTTGAGAAGGTTCGACAGCAGTGGACTGATTTTCATATCTGTTTTCCATAAACTCTTCTCCCCAGATGGAGATCCCATCGAGAGTTTCACCTTGGTCGACCAAGAACGTGCTATCCACCGGTGTCTGTTGAGTTAATGGAGCCGACCCAGTTGGCCCAGGCTGATCTGCCCATGATGTCGAAACGTTCAGAGGAGCTGTACCCTTTGATCGACCGGATATTGGGTCAGAGGTGGGCTGTGATTGATCCGCGTAGTCTGCTCGTCCTGAGGAAGATGTTGCCGTGTTTTCTGGTTGATCGTTCTGATACGAAGGATAGTATTGATGGTCGATGTACACTTGTGATTGATCGTGTGATTTCCAATCTGACGGCATGCTGTTAGTATCGTTGCCGATGGTAGCGGTGGTAGCAGCGTTGCTGTGGAGATCATGGCTGTACGACGGAATGTCGTGCGAAGAAGGAAACCTATTCATTGAGCAAAGAGTAGAAGATTGTCTGAAAGAATGGGCTGAATATGGGGGACGCTGAGAATCGACCGCTTCCGGAGACAGGCAAGGATTTGAGTGATGAAATGGCTGAAAGGCTAGAAAATCGAATGGAAGGACCTCCGGAGAGCCGCAGAAACTGGGGTTGAGCACGGTTGAACAGATTTGCATCGACAGAACGCAGCCGTCTGCCATTCTTTCCGAAAGAAACAGAGAGAGAGGGAAAGAGAGAAAGAGCGAAAGGGAGAAAGAAAAGAGAGAGAAATAATTTATTCAGAAAGAAAAAAGAAAAAAACGACAGGCACGAATGTTGTGAGCAAGCGACCTCTCTGCCTGTGTTTATATATGTGCGTTTTTGTATATGAAGAACGAAAAGAAAGAAAAAGGCCAAAGGATCTTTGGAAGAAGCTCCAATGACTGATGGGCCAAGAGGAAAGAAATTAAGAACTCACGAAGAAAACACCGCTAGGATGATTGATGACTACGTCGACCGCAGATCCTCGAGATCGAAAACGATTCGACCAGGTCTCGGACAATACGCCGCAGTGGTATCGAGTCTAGAAAAGAAGGAGGGAGAGGAGACCCGGGAAAAGAAAGAAGGAGAAGGATGGAAAAACGTTGAGTGCATATGGAGGAAATAGAATATAAGCTTTAGCCGGTCAAGCCGTCGGCGGTAGTTAAGAATGAATGCATAAGTCAAAAACCGGAATCGACCAAACGTACAAGAAGCAGAGGAAAGGTATGTAGGTGGCGTCGAAAGGCGCGTAGATTGGGATTGAAAAGTAGAGGGATGCAGGACTAATAGATAGAACGGCGTGTTCCGAGAAGAGAGGTCTTCTCAGTGGATAGGAACGTGGCTTCTTTGATAAGAGATAGAGAACGAGACAGAAACAGGGTTTTTGCTTTTGTTCTTGTTTGAGAGAGACTGCCAGTGATAAGTTCTGTGTTCTCTTCGACTCCAGTTCTTCTTCTTCTTTTTTATTTGGGAGGGAGGGGAAAGGAAAGGTGGCCCTTGAAGGGGGACTTTTTGTTTTGGTTTGGTCAGAAGAGTTTTAGCGACAAGACTGAATAACTAGGGAACTGGAACAGGTTCGAAAGAGGTTAGAACAAGGGCTAAAGGACAGAAGCCAACGGCGAGCACGACAAGGAGTGTAGAGGATGAATGGAGAGAATAGAAAGAAAGGAGGGGGGAGAAAGAGAAGAGAACGAAGACAGTGAGAGATAGAGTGTCAAAATTGGGATAGATCAGTCGAGAGCTCCTCCCACCATGTGTTTGTATCCCACGATTTAAAAAATAAAAATAAATAAAAATAAAAACATACGGATGATACGAATGACGAACGGAGCGAAAGAAAAACTCTAGAAGAACGGATCTTGTCCACCCATCGATCGAGATCTATCTCTCTCTCATCGCCACTGTCTTGCGTTTGTTGTATTTGTGTTGACCCACTGTCCAGCCCATCTTGGATCCTGCCTGTTGCATGTGTCCTTTCGGCCGGTCGGCTCTCGCCGACTCGCCCATTTGTGAAGAATGTTTAGATCGACAGATTGACCAGAAAACGCCGAACCGTGATTTTCCTCTCCTGCTTTCCTTTATTTTCTTCTATTAATTGTTTCTATATATCACCTAAATTTTCTTTTTCTTTCTTCTGCATTACTATCATTTATTTATTTATTTGTTT